>DWRA01005282.1:0-10026 GCA_018250295.1 Spathilepia clonius
TGGTAACGCACTGGTTGAACTATATTGGTTCTATCTGGTTGGTACAAATATCGGATACTTATAAAAATCTCATTTGGTATGAAATAAAACTTTAGCTAACTTATTTCTCATAGATTAAGAGATGAGTTTAAATATTTCTGTTTATGATACTTTCTGTAAAAAATAAGTCAATCAATCCTTAAAATTATTATAAGGAATAATCTTATCCTTTATAAAGTTTTAGTCATACTTAAAAATTAGTGAAATAAATAGATTCACAATACATCTGACTTTATATGTTTGGGTATAATGAAACGTTACTTTTAAATGATTGCAACTTTTTCGCCAACAAATCTAATAGCGAAAACAGGCATGACGAAACGCGAGCCTCTTGCGGAAAAAAGATTCCAATAACAATCTGCACCAAAAAGTGGAGCGGACCTTTTCTTGTTCAATTTAAATGGCGGAAAAAAAGGCAGATAAAAGTGTCGTGTATAACAAAAATGAACGGCCTACTTTCAATTGTCTGTACACGCAATACACTATTAATAAGTACATTGTCGATCTATTCGAACGTTTACATAGATGTTGTGTTGGCCAGTGGATCATAAACTTTTGTATGTTATGTTATGTGTATGAAAAAAATTTCGACCCCCATCTTTGCACGCATATACGCAATGCGCCAAAATAAAAAAATATATAACTATATATTTTTTACTAACATAACTATGTTAGTAACACAATTGGACAAATCTAACGACGTAGGACGTGTCAAAAATAAGTCGTGGTCTTTCGATCGAAATTGGACTATTTCATCTTAGGAGATTTATATAATCTAAAATTGCCAATCTATATCTATTTGTATATGAAAATCAGTTGCTGTTCGTTAGTCTCGCTTAAACTCGAGAACGGCTGGACCGATTTGGCAAATTTTGGTTTTGAATTATATGTAGAAGTCTTAAGGTTTAGAAGGACAGTAAATATGGAAAAAAATGCTAGGAATATAGAAAAAACAACAATTTTGTTTTTCCATACTAATAGTTCCTACGTCGTTTAAATAGGTGGCTTTCAGAATTTAGTTATTTAACTTTGACACATTATTTAATTCTAAGGCGATACGAAGTTCACAGAGTCAGCTAGTAGGTATGCCATAAAAGTCCTACTTATTCCTAGTAACAAATCTGTAAAGAATATCTTCCTTTTATAAGTCAATATTTTAAATTTTATCAGTACTGTTCTCTTTTTTTATACTTATACAAGCCTCAGGTTTAGAAACTCAGAATGATAATAAAAAATATCCATTGCTGAAGATCGCCGAGGCTGATAGAGTCGTAGCGCCCCGAGGCGCTTTGTATATGTTGCGTACGCGTTAGAGTATTCTTAACTAATATACTATACAATAATTGTACTCTTTTTAAACATAAATATCATTTTACTATACAAATAACTTGAATCTGTAATATCAAAATATCATATTCGGAGTATAAGCTTATTTTCAAAACGTAACACGCTTTGCAGGTTTGCAAATTTGCAAGATATTAAAATTACTTTAAAGTTTTTTTTTTAGTATCATTTATTACATATACTGTATAAAAGAGTAAAAAAAATGCGTACGTAGAACTAATCATTGAAACCTTTCGGGTGAAATTTCCACTCATTGACAAACTTTGTAGAATGTAATAGGTATAAGCTTTTTGTAGGAAAACATGTGGAATTTCCACAGAAAATCCTTGGTGAGACTATATATTTCCGTTACATTATCCAGCAGTTAAAATATCTAAAAGATCAATAAACTAAACAAAATCCTTCTACAGTTCTACTTTACTCTAGTTTGCATTACATTAGACCAGGTAGTGCTATGCCACAATCCCTACAACCACTGTTTTGATTATCGAGTACAGGACTAGTACGTAACAGACGAGTGAACAGCATGTAAGCGACGGAACCATTACTGACAGTAGATTTTATTCCTAAGATTAATTAAAAGATACGGCAGCAGGCCGGCTATCCGAGAGTGAAAACGCTTCACCTTATCACATTGACGGATGAGGAGCTTTCGAATGTGACAACCTGTATGGCTACTTTTGCATCCTTTCTAATCAAAGTTTACAATCAAAAGCAGCAATGTACTGCACATGCAATCGATACTCGTGTTATGTAACACAAGACAGGTGCGATAGAAACGCCGGAGGCAGGGGTTGCGTGTAGTGGACCAGTTATCGTCAAGGAGAGTTACTGAGATTATTTTTGCAAATGATATACGTTTTACATCAAAGTCGGAATACCCTAGACGACGTACTGGATGATCTACAACTTTCTATTCGTACATACCTTTACTAAGATGAACTATCTAACTTGCTACAGATATCAGGATTATAATCTGTTCGTGTGGTTGCGTTGATATAGGGCTTTTACGTTTATAAATATTTGTCACAAATATAACACTTATTTTATCAATATCATCATTGTTCGACTAGAATGTAAAGATGCCACTGCCATACGTATTTCTGCCTTATAAGAGTAGTGCTAAGTTCAGCTGTATTTTAATTTGAAAGGTGCAGTGAGGTAGTTTATTCGTCAAGACTATTACGGTGTCTGTTGGAGACCTTAAATAGTACTCCAATCTTATTTGGAGTTGAGCAAAGATATCCATGAGCAACCATGACTTTTTACCATCAGCATCATGACAATTTTCTGCTTCAATTTCATGTAAAGAATCAACGACAGCCACTTTTTTCCATCTAGACTGACGAATCAGTCTCAAAATGAAGAGTCACATTCCAGTAATTATTCATCTGCCTCTGAATATTATACAAACGATATAAAGAAGCTGGTAAAATGTAATCAAAATAAAATCGTTTTTTAAGCCGACTTTCAAGAGTCACGTTCATCGCGTACATTTGATACAAATAATCGATTCTTACAATATCATTATCGATATTCGGCGAATTTACTAAAAAAATATGACGTCATAAACTTGTAACCACATCACGTCTATTGTTTATTCCTCTCATAATCTAAGTACATGGTTCATTTATTGCAAAACGAATTGGAACATTTGCTGTATGAACCGAAACATGTTTGAGTTATGTATGGGCCGAGCTGCTATAACTTATCGCCGCGTAGGCGATCTTGATGCGAAATATGATTTCGTCGTCTCCACTTGCATCCTATTACCAACAATAGCAGGATATTAGCAAAGGTTAGGTAAAGCTATTAGAAAATGTGCG
Organism: Spathilepia clonius; assembly: GCA_018250295.1. Classification (NCBI taxonomy): domain Eukaryota; kingdom Metazoa; phylum Arthropoda; class Insecta; order Lepidoptera; family Hesperiidae; genus Spathilepia; species Spathilepia clonius. The sequence continues at coordinate 3,210 of DWRA01005282.1, forward strand.
TACATTTTTGAATAACGAATGTAACCTGAGCATTCAAAATTTGTTGTATTCAAAAGCCAATATAAGAATATTTTATACAAAGTGAAGCCAATATTAAAATCTCTTAATAATTGCGTCGAAGGATTGGGCAATCGTATACAGTTGAAATAACAGTATTGTCAGGTAATTATGATAGAATTTTCGAAGTTTTCACACGTATTAGGAATTAAATATAAAAAAGAAACCTTAAGCTCAAGCGTTTTTAGAAAACTTTTCAAAGCCCATGAAGTTATTAATGTCGAGAAAAGACCCGTGAGAAACACGAGGTCAGAAGTTGGATGACAACAATATAATTTTCATTTTCTATTTTACAGACTCGATCGTCACTTGATCCAGGCGCACGCGCAGCCCGCCTCAGCATTCCACTGCGAACTGTGCAACCGCGCTTACAGCTCCCGGACCCTACTCCTTCGCCACCGAGCTCTTGCCCACACTGACATCAGGAAATACCCTTGCGAAAACTGCCCTAAGGTATGTATTGACATAGTGAGGATATAGAAATGTTTAGTTCAATATTGTTATGTGCTCAAAAACAATTAATATCACACTATTTTGAATTTATTTGACATCTCAAAATATCCAGGCCGCTCGGTTGGGATTGGCTCATATGTCAAAATATACTTCACGTTTATAGTTTTTATTTAAAGAAGTCACTTTACGCCTTTAACTGCAACTCTTATTATAAACTGTAATTTTCAATTGAGCATACTTAAATACTTAGGTCTTAAGCCATAAGAGCATGTAACTTCACGCGTCCCGAAACCTGACGGTATTTCAGGCATTTAGCGATCCTTCCAACCTGCAGCGCCACATCCGCGCGCAGCACGCCGGCGCGAGAAGCCACGCCTGCCCTGAGTGCGGCAAGACCTTCACATCCTCCTCCGGTCTCAAGCAGCACACACACATCCACTCCAGTGTCAAGCCCTTCCAGTGCAAGGTCTGCTTAAAGGTGAGCATCGACGTCGTCAACCCTAAGCAAATAAGTTATCATCCCTTCGGGAATCTGGTTGATTTCCATTAACGTAATTGCAAATGATAATTAACTTTCATAAAGTAAATTTAAAAATTCTGTATTGTTCGCCTGGGTTCGAATCGTAGATTGCTCTTTGGAACTCTTTCCACTACTTTCTAATTTAAGGACGATATTTAAGTTCCTTTGTTTATAAGTCCGTTTTTCTCTTTTCAGTCCTACACCCAGTTCTCAAACCTGTGTCGGCATAAGCGAATGCACGCCTCATGCAAAACATTGGTGGAGTGTGGAAAATGCGGGCAACCCTTCCAGACCTACGCATCACTGACTAAACATAAGCGATTCTGTGATACTGCTACTGCTGCTAACGTACGCCTGCGACAACTGCCACCAGGCCTTCCGCAAATTCCCTCATTACCAAACGTCGGGATGAACACACAAAATAATACAAACCCTTTTCCAATGTACAGAGGCCAAGGTTTGCCTCTACCGTACAATACATTTGCTCACTACCCAGCATTGTTTTCGGCAGCAGCAGCTGCTGCTTGTCCACCAGACTTTTTGAATCCACTGCTTTTCAATGTACAAGGTGCAAGATTAGCGATGGAACACGATCTTGCAATGAATTCAAATTTGTTAGCACAAAAACAGCAGGAGGAGCGTATGTCTGTTAAGAGTATGGATAGCTCCACATCACTTGACGAAAATAAAAAGAGCATTGACATGGAAGTTGATGTAACTAAAAGAGATGACGAAAATGTTGATAGAGTTACTCCTAAATCTCAAAATCATTACGTAAAACAATCTCCACCATCAGAAGAAACTTCGGAACAAAGACCATCACCAGTTATGTCATTGCAAGCACCCATTAATCCATACAACTTTGTGGGAAATGATGTGAAGCATACCTCACCTTTCAATCTGACGCTTAAACTTAATAACAATGAAACTATGAGTAGAAGATCAGTGTCCCCATCATTACCCAAAGATTTGAGTAAGAATATTGGAAATGAAGACAAGAGATATTCGGTAACAGATGACGAAGCAAAGAAAGATTTAGGTGATCAACCATTGGATTTGTCAGTAGGACGTAAACAAACCGAAAAGGAGTCTGAAGGCGAAAATTGTGACCGTTCCTTTCGAAGGTTATCAATTAAGTCCTTTACCCCACCCGATACGGATCCGATAAAGCGTGAAAGTAAAACTCCCGAGAATGATACTACAGATGTAGACGTAGAGGGAGTAGAGCCAAAGAGAGAGAAGGATTCTCCACAGCCATTGGTATCTTCTCCCTTAGCATTCCCGATGCCAGTCCATCCTCAACACAATAACAGTCTTATTAACGCCATGTACCCTCCGTACGAAATGGATTCGATTCTTTCTAGACGTTTCTCTACCCACTCGCCATACGTTCCGGGTTCCTTCAATTTTTTATGCCCTCTTCTCGGCACTGATGGGCCGGATCAGCAGCCGAGTGCATACGCAAAGTTTCGCGATTTAAACGCCGGCCCTGGAAAACTGCGTGATCGTTATGCATGCAAATTCTGTGGAAAAGTGTTTCCACGTAGCGCGAACTTGACAAGGCATCTCCGTACACATACTGGGGAACAACCCTACAAGTGTAAGTATTGTGAGCGGTCGTTCTCTATTTCGTCGAATCTTCAACGCCATGTGCGAAACATTCACAATAAGGAAAGGCCATTCAGGTGTCCCTTGTGCGACAGATGTTTCGGTCAGCAGACGAATCTCGACCGACACCTGAAGAAACACGAGGCAGAGGGAGGCGATTCCCCAAGCTCCGCTGATACGGAGAGGGAGGACACGTACTTTGATGACATTAGGTCTTTTATGGGGAAGGTCACATGTTCTCCGGGGCCTAGGACGCCCCCTGCATCATCTCCTCACACAGTGCCCCCCCATCCACCACACCCTCCGCATCCGTCACGAACTTCACTCGCCATCACCACATAGCCGATGGCCTTCCCGCTGCCGCCTCCGCCACCGCTCTGGCCACAACCTTTCGAATGAAATTCAAGGATTCACCCTTGCATAGAAAACGAATTAAAACAAAACAAACTTACCCGATGTAAGACAATTTCAGATATCGTCTGACATCTGATTCATTTCGTCACGGCATTATCATGGTTACGTTTTTAAAATTATTTTAAGCTACTCCTCCTATCTGGGAGAAGACAGTTTATAGCACTGTTTAAATTCGTTTCTTTTAATTTTATTAGGTATGCATTGACGAGCGGGTGGAGAGCGTACAGTGATGACTCTCTAATATTATAGTACCTATACACCGAGAGCAATATTATAAAGACGATATTTCTCGACTAGTTAGTAACAAGATTAAGCTAGATAGGTTAGTTTCGTTAGAAATGTAGGTATTCGTTTAAATTACTATAATACATGACAAGATGTTTTTATTGAAAGTTCTGTAAAATAAGTCTTATTCAATGCAGGTTTAAGCTTAAAGATGATTGGATACTGCGTTCCTAGATGGTAATGTGATCGAAATGGCTGGGGAAATTGTAAAAACGTTACTTAGTAGTAGAGAGGAGTGTGTGGATCATTGTTAAGGTAAACTGTAAAATAGTGTTAATATATTGGCGAAAGGTAAACGATTTAATCACTATAAATCATTTGTTTAGTCAAAAAATCTACCAAAGCGTTTTTTAGGTTTATATTAAGATTTGGTTTGGAAATACCACCTAATATAAAACATTGTCTTTAAAATTATAAATAGAAAATGTCGTTACTTTATTGCAGAGAAACAAATGCCATTTAAATATTTTGTTAAATTTGTTATTTACACGTTATTGTAAATATATGTATTTGAGGTTTGCACAAAGCATATCATGCATTTAGGTAAAAAAGCTCAAAATTATTAGCTATATTATTAATATTATATTGGAATTGTTAAATAAGATCAATACATAGATGAAGTAAGTTCCACCTACTTGCATTTTTAAATATTCACATAGAATTTTAAGCATCTTCTGTCATATCTTACTATGTATAGTTATAAAATTCACGTGAGTATAAGCTTTGGAGTACTTGTGGATGTTATGGAAATGTTAAAATCTGATTTGTAATATATTCGAGAAGCAATGCAATACCTTTAAAATGGGTTCCTATTCACACGTACCACAACTACGCCACAAATGTCGGCAAGTAAATGTACACGTACAGCATCGCTGCAAATACTTGGACTTGCGTAGTGGTAACTTTGAAAAGGTTGCTATAAAGAGGCCGGCCTCTAATGCGTGGTATCGTTTGTAGTTACGTTGTGGTTGCGATTTGGTCCATACTGCTTACACTGTCCATATGGACGGCAAAATGTGATCAGTGTGAATAAAAGTATGCACTTTCATACAAATATGCACTCGCCCGCGAATTGTCGTTGTGCTGTGGTACGTGTGAATCGGTACTTAGATATTTGTACTGTCATATCACATGTTTGCACTAGTTATTATTTAAGATTTCTATTGTCACATATGTCTTGTCTAGTTTAGCCACCTGTACCTACTTACTTTATTTTACTTGAAATTAAATCGCAAAACGTCAATATTGTAATGCATTGAAAATTAAAAACAGTACAACTTATTTTTTGTTTTATTTGGAATGTTTTTAAAATTAATTATGAATCGATTATTAAAATGACTAAATTAAAAATTTAGATATATTTTTTTTTACAATCAATCATACATACTCTACTTATCTAATCAATAAATAAAATTTAATGCTTTTGTGTAAAATCTTATCTAAGTTTAAGGAAATAGATTTTTACATTTCATAGAAACATTTTTACAGCCAAACTGATAGCCTATATGTATTTAACACATTTTTAATGCATCGAATTTAAAATTAAAAGAAAAAACATGAGAAAGCAAATACTTTTTATAAAGGAAACCGCAAATCACCATGAAATTTATACAGTATCTTATATGAAGTGCCTCTTGGACGTGGATATCATAACCGATTCTAAATAGAACTGGCATTCCGTCAATAGTCTACCATAAATGCGTCACTGAATCTGAATTGTACTTTAGAAATACAAGTAGCAAACGAGTATTCATTTCACCTGATGGTAAGTGGACACTGTCATCATCATCATCATCATCATCAGCCTATAAGTCCACTGCTGAACATGGGCTTCCCCTAGAGCGTGCCACGTTGCTCGGTCTTCTGCTTTCCTCAACCAGTTTCTACCGGCGATTCTACACATGGACCAGCGGGTCGGAGGTCGCCCTACGCTACGCTTACCGAGACGTGGTCTCCACTCTAGGACTCGTCTGCTCCAGCGGCTATCGGTCCTACGACAGATATGGCCAGCCCACTGCCACTTCAACTTGCTTATTCTTCGAGCTATGTCAGTTACTTTGGTTCTCTCGCGGAAAACCTCATTTATAATTTTATCCGCGAGAGACTACTACTACTACATACTATAATATACTAAGGAGTACTATACTATCGGATTTGATGTATCGGAGATTAAAATTCAGGGAATATTGAAAACGCCATTTTCTTTTGAAGCATTACCACCGTACATCATAATTACCCTTTACAACCACTACACAGAAAAAGCTTTTACAGCGCTAAAAACGGAACGTATGACAAATATCGCGTAATTAAGGCTCAGCTATGCTAATTCTCGGAAAACACTCACTCTAGCGCCTCTTATCTCGACCTGGCGCCTTTCCCAGTATAATAACATGAATATCTCAGCGCAGGCAAGGCAAACATGAGATATATCTATACAATGTTCTGTGAGTTCATCATTTTATATAGCTTCTATCTTTGTTTTGAATAGTACCATAATATTTTATATTTTTTTACAAGATTGGAGTATCAAATGAGCTTGCGGTCAACTTGATAGAAAGTGGTAACTACCACTCATAGACATATATCACCCATACCATATACGTACATACAGGGTATTTATTCCAAAGGGTAGCCAAGTTTGCATGGAAGGTTCAGAAGCGGTCATTTAACCGAGTTTAGAAATAAACATGTTTTTTAATTTCTGTCATTTTTTGCCCTAAAATACAGAAGTCATAATACACAGAGTACAAATAAAGAGTTGCACTGTGTGTTGCAGTGTGTGTTGGTGGTGCAGGAGAAGAACCACAAACACATTTTTCCATAGAACTATTAATATATAACTTCGTTTTCAATACCCAATATATTTGTATTATCTTATTTTACAATTTGACTATCACTGTTCTGAGATATTGTGTATACGTTTAGTAATTTGTCTACAAGACATCTAAATTGGACCCAGCTGCCATACAATTCGTCAATTTCCCCGAGTCTCGATCAAAATAATGGGTTTTACTTGAAAATGTCTATAAGCCCATTTGTTTTTCATAAATTAATTTAGCTAACGGTATGTACCAAGACTTTATTCGTATAGTGAAGTTATATTTCACGGACCGTAAGCCAAAATACTAAACTTTTTACTTTTAGTTGGTATGCCAAAACGAGTAATTGAAGTTTTTTAAAGCTCTTCAGGTTTTATTTTAATTAACCTATACTTTATTATATAAGTTATTTTTATACGATGAAAGCGGCAAATGATCACGTGAGTTCAATTTTTTTTTTACGTAATGGAGTAGCAAACGAGCATGCGGTCCACCTGATGGTAAGTAGCCACTGCCGCCCATGGACATTTGTGATCCACCCCAGATAAGACCCGAATCCCAACTGAAGTCAATCACAGATGCGTCGCTACCCCTGAGCAAATAAGTGTGGCGGTGGTGCCGCCGGAGGCGGACGACAAAAGGGTCTACCACCCTCAAAATG
>DWRA01005283.1:0-10025 GCA_018250295.1 Spathilepia clonius
GTGCAGTGTAGTGTCACGCGTGCAGTGTAGTGTCACGCGTGCAGTGTAGTGTCACGCGTGCAGTGTAGTGTCACGCGCGCAGTGTAGTGTCACGTGACAGAGCGGCGGCCGTGAGCGCGACCTGGTCTGCGCGTCGTCGCGGCACTTCTCGAGGTGCGGGCGGTTGGTGCGCGCCTGCAGCCGCGTGTGCGCCACGCGCATCGGCTGCAGCTTGTCCTCGATCGCCTTGTTCAGCAGCTCCAGCGTCTTCTCCACGTCGAAGATCTCCTGCTGGATCTGTAACGTACCGACGATACAACTACCACATCGCCCATCGATCGAGTCCCATAGCAATATAGCATAAACCGACCGACGTAATTGTAAACTAAATCATTGAGATAAACAAAAATTCGCACGACCAGGATGAACACGAAAAATTTCTTCGTTCCACATGATGCCTGTATCCAGAGATAAGACTTCAGGGAACTGATAGAGAAACGGTGAAATCTATGTAGCCATATTGTAGAAGTAAGTAAGTGCCTTGTGCAGATGTAGCTGCAACTTATTCTTGATCTCGATGGTCTCCGCGATGCGGCGCGTGAAGGCGCTGTTGGTGTTGCTCCACTGGTCCCAGATCTCCGTCGCAGACACGTTGATCAAATTATCCGCATCTGAGAGCAGTGTTTTATAAAGAAATTGGATTGTTGTAGAAATTTTAAGATGATTTCTATAAGTTACTTCTGTTTGAGATAAAAATTATAAATTATTTATAATTTTTGTATGTTAATTTTTAACGGTAAAGGAAGGAAACACCGCGGAGAATCTACATGCTTAATTAAGAGATATATAAAAGAAGATTTTTGATTTTTTGTAGTTGCAACAGCGAAGAAAACTATCGCGAGTAAATCTATGGATATTCCGGACAGTTCCTTTGAAGAATATTCTCAAAGGTGTGTGATGTCTACCAATCTGCACTCGGGCAGCATGGTGGACTACCGCCTAACGTCTGTCAGACTGAGAAAATGCCAGTGTCCAACAGTGGGACAGTAACGGGTCGACCACTCAAAAGCGTGGCTTTTATTATAACAAAGACCAAAGTATACGTTAAGACGAAATGTGTTTCGTATGTCGTGAACATGTATGTCAGCGGAGTCCCCCACCGGAGAGCATCTGCACGGCCTTGGCGCGCTCGGACTGCGAGCGCTGCAGCGTGGCGGCGCTGGCGGCCGCCCAGCGCGCCGCGTCGCACACCGTGGGGTCGTAGCGCTCGATGCCCGCGTAGAACTGCAGGCCCTGCGCACGACACGCCGCGGGTCAGCCACGAGCCCGGACCCACGCCACGGGTCAAGCCGTGAGACCAGACTCACGAGGCTGGTTAAGCTCGAGAACCGAACCCACACGAATGTGATACACCCAAATAACCGGCCTCACACGACTGGTTAAACCAAGGAACGGGACTCACACGGGGACTCAACAGAGAGTACTGGAGTTCAAACCCACACGACAGGGGTGGACCCAAAGACAGGACCTTGTTTCCTCGCTACAGTAGAATTTGAATGACCGGCCGTCTAAAATCAATTTGACTTTGTGAAAATTATCATTGAAAAAGAAACCCTCAAATCTCATACGATTCCATCGTTACTACCATTGTAATTTAAGAACCGTAGTAGATATCTCTCAAACATTATAACTTCAATGAAACATACATAACATACATTAATAATATTACACGTTTGTCTTCAAAGGTAAGTTAGTAGCAAGTTAATGCATTTGTAATCAGTTCTAGTAAGCATCAATCACTATTGTCATATTTCAAATTAGATTAGATAATTACAAATATCTAAGGCTTAATAGTAGCTGTGATCTGACATACCTACATGTAATCGAAATATTATATATTTTTTAACAAAGGTACATCTCTCGCCCAGCTAGGTGCTCATGCCCAGGGATCGACAGTGGACCGACAGTTACAGTTCGAAGCTTGTATATATATATATATATATATACAACACATTAGCTTCAAAAAACTTCAATAGCGTGATTCAAAATGCTTAACTCCATCTCTTGATGAGTAGCGGGAAGTCACCACACTTTCAACTGTTTTAACAAAATGGGTCGCACGCAGTAGATTTCTAGGAAAGTTATTTTTTTTTGCGCGGAACCCTAACGCACTTTCGAAGATAAAAGTAGCCAACTTACTCCTCATAACATGAACTATCTGGTGGTAAAAATCCCGTGAAAATCAGTCCAGTCCCTTGAGAGATCAGCCAAATAAATATAGAGAGATAAATATTAACATTTACATTACTTAATTAACTTCAATATAACGAAAAAAGACCTAAACAGAACGTGAAGAAATCCGAATGCAAGCGGGCAGCTCTCGTACCTTGGAGAAGTTGTTGAGCTGATGGCACATGGAATCGATGCCGAGCGCGTACTCCTTGTTGCGCATGTCCGTCTCCAGCTCGTGCTGCGTCGCGCGGCAATTCTTTGACTGCTGCCGGACCTGACACCACCGTTCATGAATACACTACCAGGCTCAGGATATGCCAGAGGCTGCTGGGGCAGAAGGGGTGACTCAACCCGGACAACATATTTTGGGAGACAAAACTTTATAAAGCACAATTTTCGTGCTAAAAAATATAAGAAAATAGTTAAATTGCGTTTGCGCGTCCAAGCGACACTTTTAGAGGGTGGCGAAAGTTACAAATAAGAATCCAAATTTTTTTCGATGATAACTTTCAGAGACTGCTAACAATATTTGACGAACTTATATTTATATATCATTGGACTTACCTACCTATATAGTTAAATAGAGAATGATAGATCCTATTGCCGTCTTAGTTGTGATACTTTTTTCACAGGATACAAACCTTTTCCAACATATTTCTGAATTTATCCTGACATTCGCGTAAAATTGCAACCTCCTTCAGAAGCGACTGTTCCACAGAGTCGTGTACTTGTTCCACTCCTATAGAGCAACAAATGAGATAACATTATATTAATATACTGTAACTGTTACAAATACTACTATTTGCTACTACCTGATAAAAATAGCAATATACGAAAACCTTAGAGTCAAAATAACCTCGCGTTATACAATGCAATTTTAGTAATAAAGAAGTTGCAAATGAGCATTCAGTTAACTTAGTGCCGAACAAAGTAGTAGTTCATCACAAATTTCAATCTACCGTCAGGCTCCATCTGTAAGAATGACAATACCAAAATTAACAGTTTCTTTGAATATTACTGGCCAAAAATTGAGCCAAGTAGCAGCTTCAGGCATTTGTCCAGAATTTCATAGTTCCATATCATGAAAGCCTCCTATCTCTAGCCGTCCGGCCTGGCTACATTGATGTTGTTACCCTGGCGCTTCTCGCGGTGGTAGAGGCACTCCTGCACGATGTGCAGCGGGCCCTCGATGCCGGCCACGGCGCGCTCCAGCTGTCGCCGCGTGTCGTTCAGCTTCTCGCACGTCGCCACCAGCCGCTCCATCTCTATCGACACCTGCGTAAGGAGCAGCCATAAACACATACTCCTGGTATGAGACATATATTTTCTGACACGAGACATGATAACCAACTGCTAGTCCTACATATCCAATATAACGTGTGAAATATATTATTTGGTATCTTTAACTGCCTCGTTTGCCTGATCTGATCGATACTCATATGATTATGTAAATCAAATAAATTAGATTTACTCTGCTAAAACGATTGCGGGAAACTTGCCTCGTTTCGCCAAAACGTCGTATCCGTGATGCGCTCCCCAATTCGTCTGCCGGAGTCCCTCTGACCTTGCGTGCCGATTTCGTCTGTTTCTCTAATAAAAAATTTGTTATTAAAGTTGAGATTCAGTTTACACTAAATTAAATAGACCAAATTTAAAAGATAAACGTAACATTAAAATGCCATCCATTATTGTTTTTACTGTAACTCGTAAAATGATGAAGGAGTCTCACCTCAACAACCGCATGATATCATTCCGAACCCGCTCCGAGAAGTTCCTCTTGGCATCGGACTCGTTGTAATTCTTGATGCTGTTCTGGTTCCACTCGTACTGCGTGTAGCGCGTGTAGAGCGCGGCGCGCGCGGCGTGCTCGGGGCTGCGGTCGAAGCCCGTCACGAGGTTGGGGAAGCGCAGGGGCTCCGCCGCCATGCCCGCCGGCGTGTAGCACGGGTCCACCATCGTGTTCGTTATCGGCTGTGAGGGCCTGCAGTGGTGCGTGTACAGGTTTTGAAAGGAAACGAAAATTTCAATAAAACTAATATAGAACTCTTAAGTTTTTAATTTTAGAAAATATATATTTTTTTATTTTTTATCTCGAGATTTCTCAAGATTGTTAACAGAACTTACTACTTCCTAAACAATTAATTTCAGATTGACTCACAGCAAAATGCGGCCGCGTTTATATAGTCTGTTATAATGAATCTTACATGGGTGTTACTTCTATCTCCTCGTAACCCATGATAGGCCTCCAAGGGTGTTTCTTGGGCGAGTGGAAACAGTAACCCACTTGCGGTGGCACAGTCGGCGCTCCTGCTGTTTCCTTCACAGGACTCCATTGTTGTAGTTGCTAGAATAAAAACAAAGTTAAGTACCCACAATGCATGCTGTTACCACCAAAACAAATATTATTTGAATACACATTAAAGAAAAGTTACTAACAGTACACATCGATACTTCCTTAGCCATTTTAATGAGAAAAAAGGATAATTATGCGGGAAAATTTAGATAAACTGCAAAAAGATTAGAAAACTTATTGTAAGAAATATTGAAATTCAAAATTTCGTGTCATTAATATTGACAACATTATTATGCATGCGTGTCGTAGTGTCTATGGATAACATACTTTGTTAGCAAATTCCGTTTTATTTTATGAATAGCGATAGTCAACCAGATAAACACAGCCATGAATAAAACAACTAGTATATTTGGTTATTTTTTAAACAACTTTAATAACACGATAAAGACAAAAAAGTACATCTAAATATCCAATCTGTGAAAACCTCAATCTATTGTCAGATATTGTCAAAGTGATAATTGCTGTCATTCTGTTAGTAAATCAGTTACTTCGTTCACGATAAGTTTGTCGTGTGTTGTTGGAGTTTGTCGAAATGAGACAAACATTTTTTAATCAAAACGAATAATATCTAATAACTATTTTACCGTTAAGTGAAAGTGTATGAACTACAAGTACTAACCATGAGTGGTATACCAGAGAACGCGCCAAATCGTAAGTAATTTTAAATGCTAATATGTTTCACAATAATATCGTAGCAAATTGTTTATATAGTGCTCGGTTTCAGATTGCCCTGGCACCCAAAGCGAGGACGCAGGCAAGGCGTCCGCTTGTGCAGGATGCCCGAACCAGAATATTTGCGCCACAGGTAAATTCGCACTACATGCAATGCTGCATAACAGTTACAAAGATTCAAATAAAACTATTTACGTTTTGCTTATCTCCAATATTGTTATTTAAATTACCCGCATATAAGCTCTTTGTAAGTCAACAAGTGTCTCGACATTGCATCGTGGATTGAAATATATTACTTGTAATATTGGCTGGTTCGTCGAATGTACAAAAATACATTTTAGGAATTATTCTATCTAAGACAAATACTTTTCAAATCGTTGATTATACAAATACATACGTCGTTTTATTTTGATAAGAATTATGTAAGTTTCTACCAATAGTATAGTAATAGCCATGCTCTTAATAATAGTGTTATTAGGAGCATGGCCATGAACACAACCCGCCATTCACATTTTTTTTGTAATTACTGGCCACATATTGATATAATTGTAATTGTTGGCTATTGGCTTTGTTATCATTAAATCACTCGCAAAGCTTGTCCTTATCTTATTTGTAATGTAATTGTTTTGTTAATTGTGTGGAATACTAAAGCTGATGAAAGCTGCACCAACATTAACATTGCTATGTTTTTTTGGTGTTATCAGTGCTTACACTTTTAACAGATTAATAGCAAACTTGTGTATTGTGTAATGCACAATAACAAGTACTTTACATTATCAAATTTATTCTTGTGAAAAGATACACCTTTTTGTTTGTTATGGACAATTTTACTAGCTCGGGGTGGTTTGAAGGCGAATATACTGATAAAAACTTTGTGTGTGAAGAATGGAGAATAAGATGCTCAACTATTACTTAAATAAATGTAAAAAATAAAAAAAAAATGTATTTGTGTAAATGGACATTGCCAGGTGGATCCATCAGCACATAAACCCCTCTCCATGATCCCATGCATATTAGATTTATTCCATCCCAGGAGGACACATGTAAATGATAGACTAAGATATCTGTCATCATGGGCCATAGTATTCATATGTTCATTTGTGTAATCTTCATGATTTTTCATTTCTGCTCAAAGGGGCAGCAGCAGGTCCGGACCCAGCAATAGAGATAATAAAGAACAAGCTGGCAAATGTAAAGCACAAGATACTAATACTCTCCGGCAAGGGCGGGGTGGGAAAGAGCACACTCACCTCCCTCATAGCCCATGGACTTGCTGCAAGGAACCCTGATATCAATGTAAGTAATTTTACATCTATATTCATGTAGGAAGTTTAACATATTTTACCTTGCCTCAATGTCAATCCAAAACATTGATTATTCAAATTAGTTTCCTTGAAGAATACTTTCACACATCTAAATTTCCAAATATTACAAGTGGTTCACCTTAAGAGGTGTCACTATAATTTGAATATATAAAAGTTAAAGAATATGACACATCATTCCGTAATAATTATTTTTTAATGAATGTATGTCTCTGTGCTTACCATACACTTCGCACTATCATTACACATGTCATTAATGTTATCAAATATTGTAATGACATCGATTTTGCCAATTTCATTAATAGCTTAGTAATATTTTCATTACTAATCTTAAAGCTTTTTCATTTGGATTGTTTTTTTAATGTGTTGATATTGATAATACAACAGTATATACACTATATTAGTTTTGTTACACATAAATGCATTGGGTCAAATTTTGATTAAGTGTCAATCATGTGAAACCCTATCAGAGTTTTGTTTGGCTTCTTCAGAGATAAGTGATCTTGGATATTTTTGTTGTGTTATTTTGTTTTATAGATGTGTTCAGTATTTTTTGCTGTAAATTTGATTTGATTAAGAAAAAAAATGGTTTTAATAGATAATAATAATAACTGATATACAAATTAAACACCATTTCTTTTTTTTTACTATAAACGAGCTTTTTTCCGCGGCCTCTTCTATAACTTCGAGAATTTTCTATTTTCTGCAGGTTTCCAAAAATATTTTCCGCATGCCTATTTATTACTAATTCGAATTACCCGCAGCGGGTAATGTTACTGGCACTATATCTATTAGTTGTCTATCTTTTCGTGCACGTCCATCCAAATCAGTTTACTGATTTACGAGATTAATCTGTGCAGATTTGGACCGCCAAAAATTTTGAAACTATATAGTGTAATTTTAAAAAATTACACTTATATTACTTATTATTAATTACAGACAAGTATTTCATTTTTAAACGATTAATATTTGGTATATTCAAAAATTTACCCGGTTATATCTCGAGCGTCGTTCATATGAGTTGCCGAATTCCATGTTTCCGTAGTCGAAGCTTGCACAAAGCACGTGTATCGATTGTGGCGTCGCGGCGAAGATTTCGCAACGTCGCGTGCCCGCCGCGGCGGCACTGCTTGGTACAGCCTCGCCGTTGCCATCCTCACGATATAGGTCAGCTTCGAAAGCCTTTTTATTATATTATGTACGCACTCGATGATAAGTACCTACTTACTTCCGGTTCGAACGTGTACCGCGCACGTGCTGGTTTGTTTTTTTACTGAGAACGGTAGATGCTGTTAAAGACGTTTATAAAACAAAGTAATTCCAAATAGAATTTAGCATTTTTTTAAATCATTATGTATCCTCCTCCTGTCCTGTACTTAAGTTGTGGGCAACCGTGAGTATGACTTGAATCCTGTGACGCCGTTGAGTGGCTGTGACTTATCATCAAACGTACTGCATACTCATTTGCATATACGCGCGTAACTCTAATAGACAATGTTTGCACTAATAATCTCCAGGTGGGAATACTGGACGCAGATATATGCGGGCCGAGCCAGCCGCGGGTGATGGGTGTGTTGGGGGAACAAGTGCACAACTCCGGATCGGGCTGGTCGCCTGTCGTAAGTATCCGTCTTTTATGTGCTTCTTTTAACGTGTTATTATGATAAGCTGCCTGACATGAAGTGGTCGGATTAAATAAAGGTCTCTGTCTTACTATATTTTTCTTTTGAACCGAATATTGAAGTTTTACTTTATTGTTTTATTATTGCATATGGCTAAAATTATGTAATGGAATAAGTGATATTGGAACAGACTAGCGATTATACAAATATAATATAATAATATTTGTTTTGACAGTATGTAACAGATAACGTGTCGCTGATGTCCATTGGTTTCTTGCTGTCGAGCCCCGACGACGCGGTCATATGGCGAGGACCAAAGAAAAATGGTAAGAAATCAATTGTGATTATAATCACACACACTCATGCGCACACATTCACGACGTATAATAAAATGGACTTATTGTTAAAATTTAAAATTACTAACACTAACTATATTTTATTTGTCCGCAGGTATGATTAAACAGTTTCTCAGCGAAGTGGACTGGGGAGATTTGGACTATTTGCTAATTGATACGCCACCGGGTAAGAAATTTGTTATTTGTCACTATTCTATATCCATAAATGTGTAAATGTCATTAATCACGCATGTACATCACAAAATGTTAAATGATTTATTATCAATCATGCAGTCACTTATAAAGATCTACAGAAAATGTAATTTGTCGTAAGTCTACAGAAATTAATATATATGAATGATAAACAGTATTTCGAAATCGACAGTTTTATGTGTAAGAAACTCCAGCGTTCACGTCTAAAGGTTTAGTAAAGGTTGTCATTTGTTATATATTAACATTCTAAACGAATTATCTACGATATAGAGAAACTTGTTTGCGATTAAAATACCGTGTTTTATTTAGTGCCATCCAAAAAATGTAAAGAGATAGGAACTTACCACATACATTACAACAATATAAGTACACAATAATATTAAAAATACTAATATATGTATATATTGATACTGAAAGAAAGACGAATCCGCTGTGTTTCTTGCCGGATCTTCTCAGTTGAGGTCGTGTTCCGATCCAGTGATAGTATAAGAAAAATATTGTAACTACTGTCTACACGAAATAAATAAATTTAATTTCATGACATTCCTCGTGCAGGTACATCGGACGAGCACCTGTCGGCGGTGCAGTACCTGTCGGGCGCCGCGCCGGCCGCGCTGCTCGTGGGCACGCCGCAGGAGGTGGCGCTGCTCGACGTGCGCCGCGAGCTGGCCTTCTGCCGCAAGCTCGGCCTGCGCGTGCTCGGCGTCGTCGAGAACATGGCGCTCTTCGTGTGCCCCAACTGCAAGGTGCGTCGGACCTAGTGAATCTATTCGTGAGGCTTTAGAGGAAGTCTAAGGGTTCTTTTCGCCGCCGAATATTTCTCTCTTTATAGGACGATTTTTACTTCGGTCGGCTAATTCCTATCGGACCAAATATTTTCGATAAAGCCTACCATTCGCCGAGCCACATCTCGAACGAAGTCTCTGGCTACCACTGTGCAGGCGTATAATGAAAATTGTGCGTTTGCAGTCTCACAGCGAGATCTTCCCGGCGACGACGGGCGGGTGCGCGCGGCTGTGCGCGGAGGCCGGCGCGGCGCTGCTGGGGCGCGTGCCGCTCGACCCGCAGCTGGCGCGCGCGGCCGACGCCGGCCTGCAGCCCTTCGCCGAGCTGCCGCACTCGCCCGCTGTCATCGCGCTCAACGAGATCGTCGACAGTGAGTGACGCCTGCCTGTATTTTGAATTCCGCACTCAAAATCAATTACCGATGCATTGTCCTTTATGAAGACTAAGGTCACATCGTACTAAGTCAGCTTGCATCTATACCCGGCCACCGAAACGCAAGAACTACTGCACC
>DWRA01005284.1:0-10024 GCA_018250295.1 Spathilepia clonius
GGTTTTTTTTTTATAAAAAGCCCTACCTCAATTTACAATACGCTAACAATCTTACACACATAAAAATTTCACGTACAAAATCACATGCCCAGCTCACACTAAATTCCCAATCGAACCGCATCTTTAATCAACATGGTACACTAGTTAAGTACACAAAGTACACAGCGGTTGAAATTGTGGCAAAAGCTGTAAATCCACGACATACAGTGCACGCACGCCGGCAATAGGTGCTCAGATATTGCCAATACACGCCGTGCAGATTTAAGATGGCCGACGTCGACTTGCCTTGTTTTAATTGGCCCTGTTTGTGAGGAACTTACAAAGCTTGTAATACCACCTAGGATGAATATTTGTCCGTTGATGAGCGAATGATGTAACACTTATGCAATAATAATATTACTTACACAATGACAGAGCTAATGACTCCAAGTAGACAGCTCCTTGATTAAAACAGAATTAGACAAAAAGACAACAAAAATAAACTTTAACGTTTATACAAAATTAAGACTATTTCGAGCTTAAGTGAGGTGAACACAAACCACGTCTAAAATATATTAAAACTGATAATAGATATTGAGACAAATTGTCATGAATAAATAAAAGATGCCTCGTAATAAATACTATAATATAATTATTATTTTGTACTATCCAAACAATATTGAAGTTACTAAGTCAAAATTGGATCACATAATACCAGTTTAATCGTAATAGTGACGATAAACACTAACCGAAATATATTTCAATCTTTACTTAAACTTAAAACTTAACCAAATATTTTTCAATACAAAGAGTAGAGACGAGAAGAAAAATAGTAAAATAATATATTATCAATTGACATTCGGAATATCAGCTCTATATAATTCCATCGTACCGCTGTGACCACACGCGCGCGAGTTACGGGCCGGCGCGTGTACAAGCGTCCGTATTGCACGCAGTTTATTGCGCCGATACGCGTGACAATCGTGCGGACAGACCGCCCGATGTCCAAATATGTTTGCTTAAACCAACCTGTAGTCTAATATACGTACTACTTACGTTTCTGGTATTATTCTGTAATAATAAGTAAATGTTTGAAAATAGGGCAATATTTAGACAAGGAGAGACAGTCCACCTGATCGTAAGTAATCATTGTCGGCTATGACCATTTGTAACGATCTCCACGTATAGTAGTGGTTCTACTTGAATCTGTCACAGGTACGTTGCCACTCCTAAGGACTAAGATCACCTCATACTTAAATCAGCAGGTATCCACATCCTTCCAACAAAATCAAAAGCACACAATAAAATAAATTGCAATAATATTAATGAAGCAATTGATATGTGAATTAGGGACAGTTCTTTGTACTGAAACTTATTGGTAACTATTGTGATTAATTCAGCTATTTGTTAAACATTACTTCCAATATTATTAAACCTAAAATTATTATGATATTATTTGTAAACGGTTTTTTATTCGACACTTACAATTCTACTTAATCTTTTTACCGTATAGACTTGTCTTAAGTGTTGCTTTCCCCGCTAAATCCTGACAGACTGCCGTAGAAAAAGCCCGCAGTGTATATCGCAGATATCGGCGCGTCGACATATTTACGGCCTCCTTCGCTGCCGCCGGTGATTTAACGCGCCGTATCGGGATGGATACGTTTTTTATCGTTCACGTACCAACAGCTTAGTTGGTAAAATCCTTATACTTCGTTGGCACTACCACCACGTCTTATGACAGCGGTATCAAACACTGCAGTGGCTTGGTTTATAGGGAGAAACTGACGCACGAGACATTTTGACTGCATCTGAAATAAAAGCAATGCATCTCTGGCTGAAGTGACTTCCAATTCATTGTGGGATAATTACATATGTTATATTTATGACGACATTAACCACGTACTGTGAAGAGGGCTATTTGTTTGCTTCCTACTTCAATTTCATAAAAATATGTAATACTGTTTTGCATATTATCCCGAGCAAATTATTATAATATTAATATTAATAATAAATCTATAGAAATAAATAAAATTGAAGTCTGATTATACTGTGAAAGTAACTGGTTTAATAAATGCATAATAATACGATATTATAACAAAACACGATTATTAATTTTGTCTGTCTATTCGTTTTGGCTAATTTCCAAAATGGCTGTACCGATTTTCGGGAGAATTTCACTGGCAGATAGTTGATGAGTATTAGAGTTCGGCGCAAAAAATATTAAAACTCGTGAAATCTTCCGCAAAGGCCTTTTGTTAAAATTGTTTAAGATATAAAATTTACAGGACATTGCGGATGGAATTGCAGGGCATATCTTTACTAGATGGTTATAAGGACGTGTGGTATGAAAATTCTAACTGGTTCTAGTTCCACTGAAATTAAACTAAGCTAAATATTAACTGATTTGTATGTTACTTACCTTATGGATAATACATGTTATGGGGTTTCGGTGTTTCTTCTTCATAAACCAAATAGGAACCTACGTTGTGAAACGGTGATGGCTTATTAACGTGCGAAAAAACTTTGTATAAAATATTCACTGAATAAAAAGATCTTGATTTATTTTACTTACATGTATAGTCGCATATTTAAGATTAAAAAAAAATACGGATGTAGCAACGACCATGCATTTCACCTGATGGTCAGTGGTTACTGTCCCCCATAGACGAGTGTAATCAACCTAAGATAAGATTTAAAATTAACTTAAAGTTTACGACAAATGCGTTGCTACCTTTTGTATGTACTAAGTTGGAACGTCTCGGATAAGTATGCGAGCCTTACCACACTTTTTAAACTGAAACACAGCAGACTCTGCTATTATTAGGCAGTAATTGGTGAAGCGGTAGTAACATTGGGATGAACCAAAGATAATTTTACTACACCCAAAACCATAATAGTATGTGAAGTAGTTCTCTATAAATGTAATTACCTAAGTGTGGTATAAAAGTTCTGATATTATTTACCTACTGTAAGCTTTTTGCTTCCAGCTCCTTGTTCATAACCACGGCATTGGATCTCTATCAATAGTTATGTTATTGGAAAAAGGATTATCGAGGTAAAAAAAAACGAAAATGGAAACTGATAATCCTACCACGTTCCAACCAAAAATGTTAAAGCCACACGTTTACCTATAATTATAAAAACTGCCTCTCTATAAAACAATTTTAATTGCAAAAACACTCAAAATCACTTACAGAAACACTATCAATAACAAACGCACAAAGGGCTTCACAATTTCAAAATGGCGGCACGACAAAGCGGCGTTCATTATATTATCTGGCCAATAAAATCAGTGCTGTTCTAAATTTGGCAAAATTTATTTATTTATTGCGTTTATAATACGTCCGAGTATATATCACGGGGCTGTCATACTGGTGGGCGATAATGCAAAATTTGCGGGTTCGAAGTGGCGTGGAGCCGTTACGCATTATTTTCTATAAAGTAATATAAAAACATCGAAATTAGCTAGGTAAATTAGACGCTATCATATTTTGTTGTAATAAGCGTAATAGTAAAGATATGTGAAGTACTTAGTTACAACATTTTTAAAATCATGGTTTTTTAATTTTAAAATGCTTCTGATGCATCGACGCATTTCGGTCTGACTTTTGGTCTTCCTAATTATTTTTGCGGTTAATTTCACACTCAACTTGCACGTTAATTTTCAATTTAAATTTCATTAAAAAAAGCCTGGCGGCTTGTGTAAAATATAACTAATTTTCAAAATTAAGGAAATATCAGGCGTAAGCAATAGTTGGATTGGTGTCTGCTAGTGGTGAAATTCATGCACATTTTCGGGCTTACAAAGGCAAAATAAGTAGTCACTCCCAGATGTCATCATCAGATAATAGGCCTAAAACCTCGTAGAGCTATTTATGGGCTATTCAAAGTAATTTAACAGGTTTATCAGTAACCTAGACCTCCTTCTAGCGAAGAACATCGGAGTACCATAATGGAGTATTACTATATCTACTCCCCACTAATGAAGAGAAATCTGTGCACATCTATATAGAAGCCAAAAAATCTTCGACCAATCGATAAACTGTTTATTATATAAAAGCGAGACTCCACGGACGTCGCATACCGCGTCCACATCGAAGTGCTAGTACCGTCACAATAACTCCCCGGCTCCCGCGTGACAATGCTTTAATGTGCGTTTGATTCATCCGCGGCGCACAAATGAGGTTATCATTCCCAGCGATGGCGACTTGTTGTAATGAATTTTGCTATTCAAACGCCTATTTGCGGCAGTTTCGGCTTTTCCATTGCAATTGAAATTGTTTTTTGTTTTATGGCTTGCATGTGGAATTTGTTTTCGGGTAATTAAAATGGTTAGATTTAGTGACAGGAACCAGCTCGATTAAGATACTACAAAAGGTGAAAGAACATGTTGTGTGATTTGATATTAAAATAATTTGATTATCGCTGTGGCTTAGTGGCTTGAATGTTGTCTTTTTATATATACAAAACCTGCAAAGTTGGTTGATTTTTGTGGTTTATGACTTTGTTTTATTTTGGCATCTTCGGCATATCTAACAACTAAAAGAATAAGTTTCCCTTTATTCTAATCGAATTAGGAGTTTAAACATTCTTGAATAGCACGAATGTAAAAAAGTTGCAATTGTGACTTAGATAAGACTTCTGTTTCATTGGAAGTAAGTTGCAGATGATGAGGTGAAAGGAAGTACTAATATCGTTCAATCGATAAAATACCACCACACTTATTGTGACACAGTTCTGCGTTTAGGTGGAAAGCTGGGAATACTAAACAACTTACATATGCGGTGAGCATCTCCTTATTAGTGAAACGCAATCTGCGATCAGCTTCAGGTAGAACCCCTGTTCTATACGGAGTTGGTTACAATACCTATAGGCGACAGAAATCATTTTACATTAGATGAATTGTATTTGCTACGTCAATTACGTTCAAAAGTTGTCTTTGCAACAATTAGCAATATTAAATCACGTGGTTTATATACTCCAGACCAGTTTAAAGAAACATTTGTGAATAATAGTGGGACTTAAAACGCAGCTACAAATGTCCACTCTTACGATGCAGGACTTACCATTTGGTACATCCAAAACATGAGCGTAATTTACGCCTTATTAATGCAACAACCTTACACGAAGCTGGAGCGCTGAGTCAAGCTCCTGAAACTTTTCAGTCGGCCACCTTGAGGCCATTAAGCCTTAATGACTGCTGTGAATCGCCCATAACTCAGGCCAGGCCGTAAATAACAGCTCGGCTCGTGATAAGGGCTCTGCTGACTTGTCGCGAGCGTCCGAATGTGTCTATCTTAGTTTAGCATGTGGATTTATAGTTTATAGGGGCACATTTATATTGTCAAGGGTTCATTTCGAGGACGATACGCTGCTGACATAATGGAATTCTTGGGCGCTTGAACTGGGTTGGGTTAAGTTCGGAAACGTTGTTTTGTGATCTTCGTTGTTTGTGTGAGTACGTCAAGGGTTAATTTACTTTAAGTAAAATATATGTATGTATATATTTATACTATATTTTAGCAATTATGGCCTAATAGTAGGTAGGGTTAAAAGAGTAAAACTGTTCTATGATCGAGGTCTGATTTCGATCAAATAAATGTGCCTGAAATTCTCTAGAAGGTTTTGTATGTGGTGATGATGTAGTAAATCAAGGTGAAAAACCATTTTAAATCTTCTCGTTTTGGAAGCAAAGAGCGAGTAGTTGTAACATAATAATATTAGTAAAAGTTGAAGCTTCAATGGTAAAAAATATTTTTATTTTAGTAAGACGCACAAAATTTAATATACGTACAGACATGCTTAAACCCTATACTTAAGTTGACACCACAATATTTATTATTTTATAGCATACTAGTAAAATTTTAATTCACAATTTTTTAGGACAGTGAATAAAATTATATTATCGAATAAACGAAGTACTTGCATACGTGTGCATGTGTGTGCGTGTGTTTTTTTTTTAAACCTTTTCCGTCTACGGACAAAAAAAACAATAACCTCATTAAACTACGAGGAAAGCAGTCCCAAATATATTCACCCAACCATTAGTTACAATCACTTACAACCACTCATACGCCACGATAAAAACACAAACAATTATCGGAGCTACCGCAATACAGCCGCGAAATTAGCAATTACTTAGGCGAAATCTTCTCGACCGCGCCATTATCTCAGCTCGCCGTAACTCCTCTGCTAACTGTTATTGCCATCATTCCCGCTTGATTTAAACAAGACGTTACAGTACAGTGTCTGGCCCGTCAAGACACGTTGAGCTGCGAAATTTGGATGTGGTACAAGCGATGGAAAATTACTGAGACGAAATGTGAAATGAAATGAAGATTGATAGACTTGTTTACCTATATTAATGTAAACTAATACTTATTTCTATCCACCTGGGAGCCGAGGATGTTTTGTGAGTGTTTTTATGTATGCTTAATTATTTGCCTCTCTCACAATGTACCCAAATTACCTCATGATTTTTTAACATATGATTTGTCGTTAGATTTATCGTAGTAGCATTCGTGACTGAATACATAAAAAAAAAGAAAAAAAAAAGAATTTTTAACAATTTTTTTGTAGCATGGTTTTAGTCGTATAATAATACGACTTATTTACTTAGTCTAGTTTTAGTTTTGAAAATATGTGACCAGCTCTTTAAAATACCTAAATCTACAAAGCGATAGCTTTATTTTTACAATACTAGTTATTATGTTATCTGCTTATAATTTGCCAACTAATAACTATACGAGTTTTGCAAATTTAGATTCTTGAAATGACTGAAAAATTTATTCGTAACATTTATATTTTGGATGAGGTATCCAAAAAGTTCTTCGTAGCTCTCTGCCATGGAGCGAGTGTCACAATGATTTGCTATAGCCAACGAGATAAGTAAGTTCATTATTCCGGAATGACCATAGAAACACCTTCGTTTTGCTCGCTATCTTTCCTTACGTAATGCCTGAAGCTTGAAGCGGCACTGCAGTTACAAAAGATGATACTTCTTGTGATAATACTTTACTTTTCTGAGACAATGCCAACAGTTACAGAATAGATCTTTAACGTTTGTAATCTTAATGGTTCTTATGTTAAGTAAAAAAATATTTAAGTAACATTAATAATTATAAAAATACTTATCCATAGAACACTACGTTTAAGGGAAGATCATACTATCGTAACTTTAACAAACTTAAACATTTTCTTTAACGGCTTAACCTAACTACAGGATAAGTTTTAAATTATATCTTATTATATATCAACACAACTAACTTTTTATTGCTAAACATAATCAATTACTGACGTATTTACGTACATTATGCGGATAAGTTTACACTACAATTTGACATAATCAGGATTTGGGCAGTAAAATATAGTAATGCATAAAAAAATATTTATCTAGTATGATGCTACAGACTGCCATAAGCTACATTTCGGCACAGGCTACATTTTGTTAAAGGATACATTTTATCCATGGCTACATTTCATCAAAGGCTAAATCATATCGAATGCTACATTTTGTACGTGTCTACATTTCGTCACAGGCTATATGTCGTCACAGGCTACATTGAACCACAGGTCACATGTCATCAGACGAAAAATTACCAACCAAATCGCCAGAGCAACCTCACAAGGATACAAAGTGGCTCCACTTTAAAACTATTACAAGAACGTTGTACCGAATCGAACATCTCCCTACACCCCCGGATTACGGGGGGTTGGGACATTTAGTCGTGACATTCGGAGTATTTATTCGCATAATAATAATTCCTCAACGCGTCGACGGGGGTACTGCCGTTAAGAGTTATAGCTTAGGGAGACACCTTCAAGGTGACGTCGGAATAGGGTGGATGTTCCTTATTTGTTTTCGTATTCAAAGTAAGAAAATGTTTATGATGATTGCGTTTGGTACTGAATAATATGAAAGGGATAAAGAAAGAGACGGAAATGAAATAATAAAGGCTGTAATTATGGTTTCTTTTATATAAAGCGAAATAGTATTGGAGAGGGCTCCAATACTGTTTCGACTGGATTGTTGTGTGGATTCTGGTATAGGCTTATTCTAGTTGTAGAAAAGCCCGGGATCAGGAAGGAGATGTATGAGAAGATCGTAGTTGTATCATACGCTTTATATAGGAATTTGAAGCACATATTCGTAATATTATATCAATTATTGTTGTCACATTGTTTTTTTTTTTTTAATTTTTAGTCTTTGTTTATCTGTACATCGATCTATAGAATTATGGTCCTCATTAAATGAACTGATCTTAATATGGTTTTGTGTTTAAAGATTGGATTACTTAGATTGATATTATATGCTCGTTAAGGTGCTCGATTTTTATACGGCGAAAGTAGCAGACAAGCATGTAGTTAATTTGCTGGTAAGTGGCTACTGCCACTTACGTTAAAAAATAATAATGTATTTTTGGAAAATAACTTGTAAGTAGAAATAATATATTTAATATCAGTGTACCATATCCACTTCATGCCAGCTGTAAGCGTCCGTTAAGAATGAAGGCATTAACTGTTACAGCGTCCTGGCAGTCGCGCTGCCCTCGATATTGTTACACCGAGATGTTATCCGATAGCGCCTGGATGTGATAACATCGGACGAAAACGTACAAACGGATCGTACAAGAGCTATGTATATATGTTTTAAAATTCTTGTACAATAATACAGTATGATAATTCCTGGTTTTTATTAATTTTTTGTCATACTACATACTACGAGAACTCATCTGCTACATTTTATGAGAAACATAATCTTCAGTTTTGGTGTACATTTTTTTTCAATTTTATCCGTTGCTTGTGGAATATTTTATATAGTCTACTATTGTTTACTAAAACGTTTGAAATGACGTACACCCTGTAGAAGGTATATCTTATTTCTTATTAGTGACAATACATTTAATGTCGATGGGCAACAATGGTCACTAACCGTCGGGTAGACATGCTCGTTTGATATTTTAATGTTAAAAACACTTATAACTTTTTTAGTTCCTTGTTACAACTTCCTTAGTCACTTCCAGCGGCCTAAACCTATGTGTCATCGCCATTCGCGGTGTCCCAGCATTACAACAACGCCTCTGATTACCTCATCAAACGTGCACCAAATATCCCAAGATTAAGCTGCAGAATTAACGCCGCCGCTAAAGGGTTAAGACGTGATAAGGGAAATGAGAACCGTGGGGGTTGGGTTCTAAGGCATGATTTTTAAGGGATATTTGGTTGAGAATTCCTGTAGAAAAAATAATTATCGATGGAGTGACGTAAATAAGAATTAAGCAGGAAATTTAAAATGTAAAATACGAAATAAGAAATATCTTCTTTACTACAATACACACTTCTTGAACGTGGTAGCATCCTGGTAGCATGTGGTTCTTCTCCGGAGGCACCACTGTCACACCCATTTCTGGCATATAATAGTAGTGTAATACGCTGCAGTGTTTTGTTTTGAAGGGTTTATCTGATTGTAAGAAAGACATAATTTTCCGAGGCATTTCAATTTAGTCTTCTGTGGTAACTATACGAAATCTGTTTATCTGAACTTGGTCAGCGCGGTGGACTAACTATCGAATGGCCCAATCCTTCTCATTCTGAAAGGAGACCCGTACCCAGCAGTGCGACAGTAATGGATTGATGAGTTGTAAAATAAAACATAACGTTATAAATAAAATTTGAACCACAAAAACTGAAATGCATATGAATATTAATTATTTCTGATATTTCGGTTTCGACACGACTGCAAATTAATATTGAAAAGACCCTTTGTGATCTATTTCCTGAATAATTCCAACAATTTGCATCGTGACATGTTATGTCTATTGTTTATCGGTGGAACGAGGCTGTTAATAGGCTTTGGTTTATGTATGAAAAACTAACAATTGTTTGTATAAGCGTCACAGTTAGTGTTACATTTACATTTACACTAATAATGACCGATTTAGATCCCATTTACATATACAGACATCTAACATCGTATCAGACATAATCATATTTAATTTTTTATTTTATTTTTATTTATTCATTTATTTCAGAGGTCCATTTC
>DWRA01005285.1:0-10023 GCA_018250295.1 Spathilepia clonius
GGGGTAGCAACTCTTTTGAGACTGACTATAGGATTCTAAGCTTATTTGAGGTCTATTACAGATGTCCACTGGCGACAGTCCACTTAACACTGCTGTTATTACGCAGAAATAGATGTGACAGTGATGCCGCCGTAGTCAAACCACAAAGGGTTCTACCTTATGTCTTGCATAGAAAAGTGATTTTACTGCTTCGTTTTTTTAAGGTAATAAGATTTAAGACATTAACTCCAAATTAATGCAAATTAAATTACATCAAAAGTGCTAAGACAAGTTGAATCCATTACGATAGATAGATAGAATATTCTTAATTGGACACTCACAAAGGAACTTTATATTCATGTGCAATTAAATAGTTGCAATAGTTGCATGTATGCAATTAGATTAGGATTTATTAGGCTGTTTTTAAATAAAATTAACTAACAAAGCGCTATTCCTAATTAAGTCACATACCACTTTCTTGTGTGAGTGTGTTGACGGGCGAGGTGGCGGGGCCCGCGCCCGCACTGTTGAACGCTCTAACACTCACAGAGTACCTGAAAATTTCAATCTGTTCATCTCTATTTCTTATATATCTATCTATCTAGATATAGATATATAGTATCTCTTTATTAAAATGCATTCAACGTTTAGGGTTTTACAGTTACTGTAATATACGGAAAAATATTATTTGTCTCATAATAATCGTAGTTATAGAAAGACTCATATATTATTGTGTCTTTACAAAATCAGATCTAATATCTATTCAAAAGATTGAATCCGTACAACTTAATAACGAACATAATATTTATAATCAAAATTAAGTAACAGATACAAATTCTGAAAAAGATGAAGATAAAAATATTATTTGTGTCATATTCATCGTCGTTATAGAAAGACTCATATAGACTTGTGTCTTTACAAAACCAGATCTAATATCTATTCAAAAGATTGAATCAACTTAATGACTAAAATAATATTTATAATCAAATTTAAGTAACAGATACAAATTCTGAAAAAGATAAATTCGAAAATAAAACAATAGATAACTTGTCTTATCATTAAAGTCCACGAGAAACATACCGAGTATAATGTTCCAAGCCTTCTATAGTGTATTTCGTGATTTGTCCCCTCACAGTAGCGAACTCCATACCCACATTGGCTCCACCAGACAGGGAGCCATCAGCGGAAGCCCACCACCACACTGTGTAGCCAAGCAGCTCACCATTCCACGCTGATGTTGGTGGTGACTGTTAGTGAAAAACAATCAGTAATTAAAAAATATATAAGGCGTGCTGATATTTACTGTTATGTAATAT
Organism: Spathilepia clonius; assembly: GCA_018250295.1. NCBI lineage: Eukaryota > Metazoa > Arthropoda > Insecta > Lepidoptera > Hesperiidae > Spathilepia > Spathilepia clonius. The sequence goes on from DWRA01005285.1 coordinate 1,296, forward strand.
ATCCTAGTTCAAATAAATATCAGGGAATGGACTAAGATTAAGAAGAAAGATCAGTAGATTAATTGATTACACTAGTTCTGGTTAAGAAAAGAATAAACAAGCCGAAGAAAGAAGTCCAAGCTAAAGAAGAACGGAAAGAAGAAACATATTCCAATGAATACTTAAGAATGTATTGAATACAATGATGTGTGAATCCAGAAACTTGTTATGAACAGTCATGAAGACGCGGAAAGAATGGATAAGTTTAAACCAAAGGAAACGGTAGTTTATTTAATTCATATACTCTAAACAGCATAAATTATGCATAGTACCATTAAGGATTAAACCTAAAAATGTAGTGTAGAAATGTCAGTAAGTATTAAATTAAATCCATCAGAGTTAATAAATAAAATGTATCAGAAGTTAAATACGATCTTACCTGCCAAGCTAGTTCAATAGTCGAAGGTCTTGGCGCTGATGCTCGAAGACTGATAGGAGCTCTAGCCGGTGGTTCATGTAATGTCAATGCTAGTAGAGCTCTCGTATGAGTGGATGCGAATTGAGCCGTTACTGTACGAGCTCGTACTAAGTAAGCTGTAGCGGGTTCCAATCCTGTTATTGTTGTACCTTCAGTCCTATATAACAAAATGATATTTACATTTAAAGGTAAAGATGTCTAGAAACTTATGCTTACTAATTAACTGAACTGGATTGACTGAACTGAATTTTGAATTTGGTAGAATGCTTTCTAGTTTGACGCCGGCGGCACTACCGCCACACCTATCTCTGTCTAATAATAGCAGTGTGTCTAGAAACTTATGCTTACTAATTAACTCAACTGGATTGACTGAACTGAATTTTGACGGTGGTAGAATCCGTTGTAGTTTCCTTAATCCTTAATAGTCCGGCGGCACTAACGCCACACCTGTTTCTGCCTAATAATAGCAGTGTTTAGTGCTGCTGTAATCTAGTCATAAGGGAGATATACTTATCCGAGGCATTTTAACTTAGTCCTCAGGGGTAGCAACCCATCTGTGGTCGGTCTCAGATACGATTCTAGTCTTGTCTCGGGTGGATTACGAATGTCCATGGGCGGCGGTTGTAACTTACCATTAGGTGGACTGCACGCTCCTGTGCTATGATTTCTACAGTCAATGACAGTTTGATGCCATGTAGCAAATATACGTAAAAAATTGTAATTTATGATGTAATCATAAGAGTAACCGTGCTGAAATTTAACAAGTTTGATTATTAATAATAAAACACACATTACAAAATATTTTCCCAACTTACTCTGAATATACATCAGCAGAATGTGCTGATATAGAAATATTATGAGTATCAGCATCTCTCCACGCTTCTGGGTTGGAAGAGTCATGTCTTCTATATTGTACAACATATGCCATTACTGGGGAGTTTCCGTCATACGGCCTCTGCCATTGAAGACGAACGGATCGTGAAGTTGTATCTAGTACTCGAAAATTTGCTGGTGGTTCTGGAGGCTCTAAAATTTTCAAAATCATAATGGTCTGAAAATGTCATATACAAAAGACAAAAAAATGGACGAATTGCGCGACGGAGTAGTCACCATACCGGTCTGTCTGGTGGATTTCGGGTTTGATTCCCGGCCAGATAGACATCTAAGTGATGAATTTAGATTTCTGTTATGGGTCTGGGTGTTTGTGTGTGTCCATGGCACCGATGACACAGGAAGTCCTAGTGTGGGGCTGTGAGTGCAGTAAGCGTCTGTTTTTAATCGATATTATTTACCTTGAACTCCCAAATGTACAAAATGATCAGATCTTCCATAAGGATTGGACGCTTGGCAGCGGTATACTCCGGAGTCTCTTCTATCTGCTCTTTCGATAACCAATTCACTTCTCAATCCTTCCGCACTTCTAGTTTCTGATATACTCATCCTTAGACAAAAAACATACTCTCATTTTTCATATTACATATTAACTTGTGTTTAACTATACTAACTTATGTTTTGGATGTAATCAAATAAAATCAAAAATCATTTACAAGCTTCCACAGTTTCGGAAAATGTTTCGCTATAAAGAAGATTATACTAACCTGTAATCAGAATTGGGCAATGCTCGACCAGAATGACTCCAAGTCATTGATAATGGACTATCGCCTCGTGCGAGGCATATGAGTCTAATTGTGTCACCCAATTTCGCAGTAACATTTACTGATGGAGTTTCGAATCTTGCTGGTTCTGCGAAAATGAATAATCTGATTATTTTGGACCTTTCTTTATATCACTGATTAATACTATAATTCTTATCTCACTTACCATTGATATGTATAGTGAGTGTTTTAGAAAGAGCAGGAGCAACTCCATTATCAGCTCTGCAACGATATTTTCCAGAATGTTCAGCTCTTGCCGATTCCAGCCTCAAAGATCCATTACTCAGTACTATAGGATCAGATACTCCGCCCAAGGACGTTTCTGTACTACCTTATAAATGGAACATAATATTAAGATGTCAGTTTGTAGCACAATCTGTAGCGATAAGAGAATGAAAGTAATTCTTACCAGAGAACTTGGTCCAATAAATTGCAGGCGACGGGTGTCCCCGCGCTTCGCAACTTATTGTTAATGATCCATTCAGTAACACCGCGGTATCTGAAGGCTCTAATTGCCAGTACGGTGGAACTGCATAAGAATATATTAGTTTAGTTGGGTGACTTGACAAGTTGTAAAAGTTGAAAGCAATTGGAGTTTCTTCAAAATTAAGTAATCGTTTAAGTCAAGTACAATTAAGTCTTTAAATTTGCTTTACATGTACAAGTAACATTAAGTAACTATTAAGTTTACGCAAACTTTGTGGTTAAGTGCTTCTACGGAAAAGAGTTTTGCTATTGTTTGTTTGTATTAAAAACCTATTAAAAATCATTACTTTTTATTGGTCTGAAATTAATGTTAAATCTTCGTTGGGGCTTTGACATTTCAAATTTAGATATAGTTTTCTTTTCAATTTCATTTTGTATGTTTTTCTTAATGTGTTATCTATTGATTAATGTTACCTATATTAATCTTATCATTATAACCATTATTCGAAGAAATTATATAATTAATCTTACCTTTTATAGCCAATTCAGCAGATGTATTAGCTTTTCCAGCTGTGTTGGTTACAACGCAGGTATATATACCACTATGAGCAGCGGTCAAGCTCTTGAAGAGAAGCATACTATAGAATTCTGCACCCCGTTCATCTACCTAAGAATCGAACAAATTGAAGTGTATTAATTTCATCGCTTGACCATATATAGTATGCTTTATTGTAAAATAGTTATATTTTATAAATTATGATTAGATGTTAAATTGGTAACGACTTTTTTGCTAAAATATTTAATATTATTCTGAAATTAATTTTGGATTATGTTTGATTGTAAAGAAAATAGGAAGAACTGCATATAAAGTTAAATGTAAGTGTAACTACCGCAATCACATCATTAGATAAAAATATACGCGACGAATAGATAACCTCTTCCTTCGGAGAAGGAAGTCGGTTAAAAACAAAAATCAGTAACATCAAAACTAACCGTTAATTATGACCACATAAATCGTTACCTGTAGGTAATTAGTTACCTAACCTAAGGTCATTTACCTGGAGCACGCTAGAGATAGGCGTTTGATCCTTCAGCCAGGAGAAGTAGACGGGCATGTCTCCCGACGTGACGGTGCAGGTGATCTGCGCGCGGTCGCCCGAGCGCAGGCCGGGCGGGAACACGATGGGTGACAAAACAGGCGGGGATACCACCGTCATTTGTACCTACGGACGGCAATTTGATAACTTATAACCCCCTACATTTGCACTGTGGGCGGCAAATCTCATAAACCCCTACATTTGAACTTACGGACGGGCATTTGAAAACTCATTACCCCCTATATTTGCACCTACAAACGGCAAAATTCATAACCCCCTATGAAAAAAAAAGATAGAAGCGAAGTTCGGTTTGGCGAGTTTAGTAATTTGTAGCATGTCTCGCTCTAGGGAACGGATGCCACTGTTATTTGTACCTACGGATGGCAATATGTGACGGAAACTTTTAAATCCTACATTTGCACTTGCGGACGGCAAAACTCTTAACCTCCTACGTAAATAATTGATAAAAGCGACCCTTGGTTTGGCGACTTAAGTAATATGTACAATAGCATTTGTCGCCACGGGGCGGGGATACCACTGTCAATTGTACCTACGGACGGCAAAACTTATAACCACGTACGCAAAAACTGATAAAAGCGAACTTCGGTTTGTTGAGTCTAGTCATTTGTAGCATTACTCTCGTAGCGTCACTCTAGGGCGGAGATACCACTGTCAACTGTATCTACGGACAGCAATTTGAAAACTCATCACCCCTTACATTTACACAAAAAACAAGACAAAGCGGTGTGGCAAATTTTTAGCATTTTTCGCTCTGGCCCATAAAGTTTCTAATCATCCGTTCTCGATACAAGCTAAACAACTTTATTTTTAGGATTCTACGTAAAACATAACAACACCACCTCGCGCCTCGTTTTTACGAGTAAAAATTTTGAATTTATACAATTTCGATTATATTCATGTTACACTTTATTAAACGCGGGTGAATCCGCAGGGCTTAACTAGTGTTTATTTCAGTTGGCTCGTTGCGTCCAATAGTATAAACTATTGGAATAACTATCATCGTTTATTTTGCGTATACCTGTAATCCAATTTTGTTGCTATCTGTATTTTTTCACGGTTTTTACAATTTTTTGCTTTCTGAACTCAATAGTGATCTGTATCTAGCTTTAGTTTCGTTTCATCGAATTTGAAATTTACGCAGAATTTTTTAATCACTTAAACTTAAAGCGCAGTAATTCCAAAATTCTGTGTAAAATTATACATTATCTAATGAATAGGATTGAACTCTGTCTATCAATCAAAGGGTCCGATCCAAAAATTTGAATCCTAGGAACGTTACTTTCATTATTTTATTTTTTAAAGTTTTGTGCGTATTATAATTAACTAACACTTGTTTAAATAGTGAAGGAAAGTATCATATATACAAAGATAAAATAATATTATGACAAAAAAGATTAAAACTTATTCCGGAAAAGGAGGTTTACTTCAATTTTGGTAGCATTTTCAATGCATGATGATTTAAGTATGGGATTGAAACCGATTAAGAAAAAGGAAGGATTATTTTGACTTCCATATTTTACTTATCACCTAATAATGCGCTTCAGAATGTCCTCCGTTATATATTTTTCAATTATTTCGAAGTTACAAACTCCTTTGTCAAAAACTTCGTCATTAAGCTCTAAGTTTTCTTTGTGAAGAAACTTACCTCTCGTCTCGCGAGTTCTCCACCAGGCGTAAGAACTGAACACGCCCAAGTTCCTCTGTCTCTGTTTTTGTCCACGTTCGTAATGGTGAGGTGACCATCCGACTGGTGGTACCTTGGGTCGGCACCAGCACCACCCTCCCATTTAACGGAACTACACAAAAATTATATTGTTATTACGTTATTATAATCAAGGAAACGAATGAAATATGCATATTATACAAACCTTCTCCGTGGAAAAATACATATATATGCCAATATTCATAATAATCGGTACAGTTTTTGTGTTCATCAATGACATACAGACAAACATTCATTTGTATAAATATAGAAGATGTTAAATATGTGTTATACGACCACAGGTGGTAGAACTTTTTTTGATTCGATTCCGGCGGTGCCATTACCAAACCTATTTCAGTCAATTAATAATGGTGTTAAGCGCTGCTATATTCTGAAGGGTGTAGTAAGGGAGACATACTATTTCCGAGGCCTTCCAAAATATTCCTCAGGGGTAGCAACGCATCTGTGATCTACATTAAGTAGGAATCTGACCTTATTTGGGGTCTATGAGGGATGTCCATGGGCGGCAGTAGCCACTTACCATCAGGTGGACTGCATGCTCGTTTGCTACTTCCATGTTACAAAAAACATAAAAGCATTTAAAATATTTCCTTTCATATCAACTTTAAGAGCCTCACATCACAAATACTGTTTACACATAAAATTAACTAGTTTCGGACAAGTTTCTTACTCTATTGGAAAACCGTAGTAAGGGCACCAAATTGTGACTTCCGACCCGGCAACAGCCTTCACCGGATTCATTGCTCGTATATAGGGCGGACCTGTATGGAAATAACATTGCCTAAATTATCCGGTTTCATTCAACATCAAAAAATGTATTATTGAATACGTACCTGTGCAAATATTGTATATAAAAATATGAAAAAAATATATGTTTTTTATATTTACGTATATATTGTAAATAATTTTTAGTTCTATATATATTTATTGTAACATTTATGTACTGGTATTAAATTCAATAATTATTATGTTAAATAAATTATGTATATTAAAAAAATAAATATGATTATGTCTGACGCGTCACGTTTTATGTCTGCAGATGTAAGTGGTTATAGGGTCATTAAGTGCGTGTAGGAAAAATACGCCTAAAATAAATACTATAAAGATACAACTTTGACGTGGATTAACGAGAACAAAATATCTCTTTTTTCTTTAAACACATTGTCTCGCTGAAATCGACACCAGTCCATTGACGCGCATACTCATGAGTCGCTTTGTCTTCCATTTATACAGAAAGCTAAACTATATAACACTAAAATAACTCGAAGTCACAACATTATCGCGAAACAGAACATTAGGTACCTAAATATACATGATACTGTGCATATTACAGTGCTTTGAGTTTACGTAAATTGCTTAATAATTATTGAAATGTCACTCAAAATTACTACAATTCAATCGGTTAACCAGCTTTAGCTTTGTTCTAGATTATATTAGGAAATAGAATATATATTATTATCATGAATGTGTGCCATAACCACAATATGCATCACATTAAGGGTTGCTAGTTCGGCAGTACGTAAGTTATATTAAAAAGCCGCTTCCGACACTTACAGCCCCAAACTAGGATTTCCTATGTTTTGTGTGCCATGGACACACACAAAGACGCGTACTTAAACACCCAGATCCAGAACAGAAATCTAAATTCATCGTTTAGGCATCTGTCTGGCTGGAGCACAAATAAAGACGAATACTTAAATAGATCCAGAACAGATCAAATTCATCATTTAGGCATCTGTCTGGCCGGAGATCGAACACGGAACTCACTGCGTGTCAGACCGGTCTAGTGACCGCTCCGTTACGCGGGTCGTAAGTATTAAGTGTTGTACAAAGTACGCAGCATTGTACGAGTTGGTACGTACTGAAAGTACTGTTTCTGATCTGTTTTATATATCTGTTTCTAAATATACAATTAACGCTAACAGTATACGTTACAATTGTTAAATACAGCAGTCCTAATCATAACTATTTATGTATATTTTACAACAGATCGTTATGCGTTAAAGTTGATAATATAGTCAACTTAGTTGAATAGTATTGCCGGTGTACTTTATAACTGCGTAAAAATGAATACACTTGATCAAAGAAAGTCATTAAGTAAATGTGTGTAACAGTTCTTTACGTGTTACTAGCACAGCACTAGTTACAATTTCATGTTCTACACAAACACCGTTGTCAACCAAAATGTGCCGTTAAGAGGTTGTTAAATGGAAAATACACATGTTACATAGATGTACAATATACCCGGAGTCAGGCTGCATGTGTTACGGATCCATGCGAGTTGGTAGCATGGCACTCGTAACGACATACAGTTTTGCACGAGCATGGCTTTTTGATTATGTTGAAAATATGTCGTTAAGCGTTTGTTAGATAGTAAATACATATGTTATAGAAACATATCGTATACATTAAGTCTGGCGGCATGTGTAGGCGGCCGTGCGAGCTGCTTGCATGACAATCATAATAACTTCAGGTTCTATACGAGCATTGTTTCGTGAATATGTAGACGATGTGTTGTTAAGGTTGCCAATAGCAAATACACATGATAGAGACGTACCGTTTACGTTGAGTCTGGCGGCATGTGCGACGGCTCCATGCAAGTTGTTAGCATGACACTCATAACAATATCAGGTTTTACACGCTTATTGTTCCATGATAATGTTAACAACATGCCTTTAAACCATTGCCAGATTGTACATACACATGCTACGTACCGTACACGTTGAGCCTGGCAGCATGTGCAACGGCTCCGTGCGACTTGCTAGCATAACACTCGTAACGAAAGGTCCGTCAGGTCCTAAATTGTTCCATGTAAACGGTAAAATTGTTCCATGAATATGTTGAGAAACATGTCGTTAAGTGGTTTCTACATTTAACATACACATGTTATAGTGACGTACCGTACCCGTCGACGCTGGCAGCATGTGCATCGGTTCCATGCGAGTTGAGCACGGCACACATAACGACATCCGGTTTTACACAAGCATTGTTCCGTGAATATGTTAACAACATGTCATTAAGCGGTTATTACATTTAAAATACACATGTTATAGTGACGTACCGTACCCGTTGACGCTGGTAGCATATGCATCGGTTTCATGCGAGTTGCGAGCACGGCACACATAACGACATCCGGTTTTACACAAGCATTGTTCCGTGAATATGTTAACAACATGTCATTAAGCGGTTATTACATTTAAAATACACATGTTATAGTGACGTACCGTACCCGTTGACGCTGGTAGCATATGCATCGGTTTCATGCGAGTTGCGAGCACGGCACACATAACGACATCCGGTTTTACACAAGCATTGTTCCGTGAATATGTTAACAACATGTCATTAAGCG
>DWRA01005286.1:0-10022 GCA_018250295.1 Spathilepia clonius
TGTCATAGAATTTATAATTTGATTTTCTTATATATATGTACTTAGTTGGTTTTCCTTTAATAAATAAATAAATAAATCATATGATGTCACAACTGAGTGTTTAGATAAAAACAGCTATGTTACATGAGCACCAACTTGTTAATTTGTATAAAAGGCATTCATATTTACATACTGATAATGACACTTAATGTGAAACTATACTATCAACCAGAATTAATTTGTGGCTTACTCTGTTATATAACTAGGAACATCCAGGGGAAAATATACAACACAAAAAAATAATGTTTATTGTCTGAAAATTAGAACATCAATTATTTATCTTTATTTTATTTATTTATTAAGGGTTACTGACTTAACATACAGCAGTGGTTATCATTTGTAACACAATTATATAACATCTATGAGTAACTGTTCTTACAATTACAGGCAATCACAACATGCACTAGAAATGTATGACACAATAATACTTAGTATGAAATTAAATTAAACTAAATATAGGAAATAACAAACTGTGTAAAATGGAATAATTGTGGGGGTTCATTTTAATATTACACAATAAAGAAAAAAGTGAAAATAAAAAATGAGGATTACTTACAGTCATGAAACAGAATCTATTGATAGGCAAAACAGTCACGTTGGCAAACAGGAAGTGTCTGCAAGTGTCTGTGTGAGTGTGTGTATTTTGTTGGGAGAGTTTATTTTGTTCTCAAATCATGGTAAATTATTTCTACTAGAATTTACTTGTAGTTTTTGTTGGAAGATCTGCCAATTATAGTGGGGAGTATAAGAATAATGAATAAAGTAAATGACTTGTTAATTTCAGGGTGCAATCTGTGACTTCTGTGAGGCGTGGGTGTGTCACGGACGCAAGTGCCTCACCTCACACGCCTGCACCTGCCCATTGGCTGATGCTGTTTGCCTCGAGTGTGAAAGAGGTGCTAAATTGCTGCTATGTTTATATTTACAACATAACAAAGATAAAAAACATGTCTCAATACTTGTCAATGTTTATTATTTGATAATGAACAGGACAATTATTAATAAATGTGGTGTAATTAATTGACTGTAGGTGTATGAACTTGACTTCATTACTGAAAATATTGAAGGGTTTAAATGTTGTGCAGGTGTGTGGGAACATGGCGGCCGTGTATTTCGTTGCAGTTTCTGCCAGGGTTTCCTGTGTGAAGATGATCAGTTCGAACATCAGGCTTCATGTCAAGTACTAGAGTCAGAAACCTACAAGTGTAAGTAATTACTCACTGTAATGTAATGCTGCTATGTTAATATTTTAAGGTTATGCTGCAGTAATCGTAATTTACACTATCAAAACTATTAAAATCTCATACTGTGAACTGTAACATATAGTGTCTGATTAAAGCAATCGCCACAACTTCGTCCAAACGTTAAACGAAAAGTTGAAACCCTAAGAAGTTCTACTCAAGATTACACTATATTTGTACAATGTAAAGCATTTTCGTTTAAAGTTTTCTATTACATGTATGATAAACAATTTCGACGTAACTTAAAGGTGATTTAAATGAAGTAACATAACAAAGTGTAATAGCAGAGGTTACGTACTGTCGCAGGTCAGTCGTGCAACCGGCTGGGCCAGTACTCGTGCCTGCGCTGCAAGACGTGCTTCTGCGAGGAGCACGTGCGGCGACGCGGCTGCCGCGCGCGCGCCGCGCCGCCCTGCCCGCGCTGCGGCTACCCCGTGCACGCCACCGCCGACCTCAGCATGTCCAGTCAGTGCCGCATTCTATTATTCTACCCGACTTCTTGGTATCACTCGACCGATGCATGTGGTGTGACTAATAGAGTAAAAAAAAAATAAACGAATGCCTTCTCTTTTAACCGGATCACTTTTACCACATTTTAGTTGAGTACATATTCGGCGTCATTTGTACTTCAGCAAAAATGTACATATCATATTAATTGTATATTTAATTGTGTATTAAAATATAAATTTCCCGGCAGCACGCTCGCACCGCTACGGGCGGCAGGGCGCGGCGCCCGCCGACGACGACGATGCCGGCTACGGCGGTGGCTATGGAGGTTACAGTCAAGGAGGTAAAATATTTTGGATTTTGGATTTTATCTACACATCTTACAGTAACATTATTATGTGGTAATGCCTATACGGGAACCAAAAAACAAAAGTCATATCATGTCAATAACAACCACCTATTAGGCTTTTAGCTATGTAGACTTAAAGCAAATTATTTTGCTAAATACTGAATTAATACTTTAGACGCCTTGTACACTCACAGCCCCACACTAGGATTCCCTGTGTCGTGCGTGCCATGGACACACTTAAAAACAAATACACAAACACCCAGACACAGAAATCTAAATTCATCATTCAAATATCTGTCTGACCGGAGATCAATCCCGGAACCCACTGCATGTCAGACCGGTACGGTGACCGCTCCGCCACGCGGGTCGTCAGAACTTCTGCTATAGAAACTCACATTTTTTTTATGTAGGAGATGAGGGCGGTGCAGAAGGAGGCGACTACTCGTACTCGGAGTCGGATGATGACGATGAAGAAGATGATGACGACGAGGAATCCGACGAAGACTCGGCTGACGAGCCCGCCGCCCCCACTGCGGCCGGGCCCTGAACTGTTGATACTGCTGCTTTTGTGCAACATTATAAATGAGCATTTTTTTTTAATAAACGTATGTCGTTCTTTATAACTGACATTACTTTATTACCCTGTTCTAAATATTCAAATTTACATAAGCTAATAACAAATGGAAATTACGATAACATAAGTCAAGAAATACCTGGTACTACGAAAAGTAGCCAAGTATCTAATCGGACAAAGCGACCAGGCGCATTATATCGAGATATACGAGGTTGTATTACACATTGATTTATAAGTCGGATTACTGATTACGCTTCTTGTGTCAGATGGTCAACAAGTGTCAAGACAGCTGTTCACACTAATCCTTATTAAGGTTGTTAGCAAATGACCGCAGTATGCAAACTGAATATAGTTTGAAATTTACATCCATACATTTAGAATCTCAGGTTGAGTTGCTTGAATTAAAATTGACAAAAGAGCAGGGCCGTATTTTTCGCCACCTTGTGATTGGTAGGTGGTAAGGCAAAAATTTCTGAAATTTCTCGTAACTAGACACATTTTTCATGCAATGTGTAGATATACCTCAGTACATTTGTTTTCATCGAAGGTAGTCAAAGCTGAGAAACAAATATTAGAAAATTATGAAATCTTAAAATAGTCGCTATTTTTTCATGTTTTCTTAAAGTATGTTAACTAAATTTGAATATGAAATACCAACTATTTGTTAGTATTTTACAGAAACATAAACAATGTGTCACCTTTTATGTACCTGCAGTTTACGATAAAAGATTGAAAGGGACGAATTTTTAAAAAGTTAAAATACAATTGATATCTCAAAGACGGTAACACTTTTATTACGGTATTTTTTTTATCTGAGACGTCAACCTCTAAGTTACGTACCTTTCAAGTTTATTGTGGAACCTATGGGAGACTGTATACAAATATAAATAAAAGGGCAGGTGACTGACGTTATAGGAAATAACTTAGTCTTAGAGCAAGATCCCAGAGCCCCCAGACCTACGTCATTATTAGTACAATGTCTTGTTAAAAGGTATGCGTATCCATTATCTAGTTTTATTTTAGAAAATGTTTTATGATTCCGCGCAAAAAAAAATAGAAACTTCGATTGTAAGTACATCATGTATATTTTTAGAAGCAGGTGAAACCGCGGCAAGCGGCATATTTAAGCTAAAAAAATTGTATTACTAATCATCCATAGAGTGTAGCACATGTAGAGCACAGCACAAAGTATATCGTCTACTATACGCAATCTGTAATTCTTATCACAGAGTATTAATCGTCAACCAAAGAGTAAATATAGTGATATTGGCAACTTTAAGTCAAACCTCAAGTGAGTGACTGTGACAGCGACAGCTACGCTGTAATTACAATAATTAGTCAATTATTACTTACAACCAGTGATGTTAATCTAAAACGAAAATATTGGTGTTCATTTTTATATATTTATACTAGCAGGGTAAATCTTAGTGATAAGTTGTGTATTAGCCTTAGAGATAAGTGAATTCCGTCCCATCGGAGTGTGCGGTACAGACGATGGTGTCGCAGGGCGGTCGGTGAAAGTGCGACCATGATCGGTAGCGAGTGGGCGAGCGAGCAGCGCGCCGCCAGGATGGGCGAGGGCCTGCAGCCGCTCGAGTTTACGGAGTGCCTGGCGGACAGCCCGCACTTCCGCGACAACCTGCAGCGCCACGAGAAGGAGCTGGAGCGCACCAGCCAGCAGATCAAGCGCCTCATCAAGGAGGTGAAGGACGTCGTGCATGCCGCCAAACGTAAGCGATACGCTCTTGTGCCAGTCGGACGCTGTTTTGTGTTTATCTGATTTACAAAACACTCGTACTATTCCTTTCGTATTTGTAACATGGAGCGACTGATATAATGTTCTCACATTTATTGTCGTTAGTTTCTGTCAGTGGGTAACTAATATTTACTTTGAATAGATAAGGTACAGCAGCCACTATTGGTGCCTTATAAAACTGTGCCACATTAGTGTGTACTTGACATTGAGGAGCTGCTGGGTGTCTATTGTTTACGCCACTCGCCCACTTCTGATAAGAATTCCATTCAATTGGACTATTGTTGGTATGTTTCACACAACTCAGTGCACTACACACACACTCCATTACAAGCACACAATGAGTTTGACTCCATGTGACCTTGTGCTTTATTGTATCTTCCATTTATTGAATTGGTTGTATGATACCTCTGGGATCTCAACAATTCATAAGAGGGAGTAAAGTTAACATTGTATGCAGTGGCTACTTGCCTCATATAGCTGTCCCATGAAGTGGTGACTCGTATTTGTTTTACTGTCTCAGTGATGCGGCTACCACACAGTCAGTGTGATAATCACTTTCTTAATTACATAATAAATTTACAAGATATTTGATATTAATTATTTTTTTTCCCTTTTAATAAGTTAGACATTGTCGCAACATTAAACCAATAAATCTTGTAATTTGGATTATTACCTTAACTTATTAATTAAACAGTTTATTTTATGTCTGTATGTGGACATTGTTCTAAGTTAGAGTTGAGCCACTCATTGAGCACACAAGGATGACTCACGACTGTTGTTCTCCAGACCATAAATGACACCAACGCAAAAATACAAATGTGTAATAAATGAAACTGGCTCTCTAGTTGTGCCTTATCGGTCTGTCTGTGTTACGGTGGATTGGAAACTTGTGTGATAACTATGTCTGCCGCTTGTTCCATACATGTTCATTATTTTCTATATTTAAGCTACACAGATATTACTCATTTCGTGTGCACACTCATGTTTAAAACAAATTTTGTTTCATTAATATATGTAAAATATTTGGATTAGTACTAACTATAACATATATGTAGTCAGTCTCTCGGTCGAAAAACATTTATTATGTGTATTTATATAAAGCTAAGCCAAAATAGCACACAAATGTTTAAGTTATGTTAGTTGATGTATTTATGTATTATTTAATCTCAACTCTTCATCCAATATTCTTAATTAACTTTCCAAAAGTGTACTTTGGTCACTTACATAATGTAAATATATTGTATGTATAGTGCATATTTTTTAGAACTGAGGCATGCCAGTTTTCTTATGATACTTTCCTTCGCTGTTTAAGCAAGTACATACACTACAAATAGTATGGAAAAATCAGAGGTGAGTCTGGGATTTGACCTTCCAACTCCCCCATGAGTGGCCGAGTTTCCAACTATTCAATTATCATTACTTTTTAGGGTAACATTATTAAGTGTGAATTGTTATAATAATGTTACATTATACTACATATCATGTCCATTTTTAATTATGTTCATGAAGTTTCAGCTTCATATCTCAATTGAAAAAAATAATTTTAACAACATAATTGGTAAGAGAGCGCACACATCGTCTATCGGAATGCGGCGCTGATAACCACGACTGATAAGTGATAGGAGCGGGAAAGGACTAAATGAGTAAAGTGTGGTCGCCGCGAGCCGCGGGCCGCGGGCCGCGCTCGGCGGCGAGACGCGGGTGAATGGATGCAAAAATCCCACTGCTATGTCACGATCGGAGAAACTTCCAATAATGGTAGTGCTGTATGCTGTTTGTTCATTTAATACGCCAATAGCATTGTCGGTACGAAGGCCGCGGCCGCGTGATTTACTCGTATTTGTAATTCTGTCCTCAGTACTAAACTAAATGTATGTACAAACAACACATTCTACAAATGAATAAAGTCAATCCTGGAACTGGACAAATATTTATATTTATTGCAACACCTGTAGAAAACACACATACGTAATCGTTGTGCATATCCGCTAATCTACGATACTTTCGCAATCGACTTCTAATTATACCAACATTGAAAAATATATATGTTTATTCTGCTATGTATTGACTTCGTTTTGTTCAATTGTTATGGTTTATATACTTGATGCGAAAATTCAAACTACAACATGAGATGGAGAGCAGATTAACTGTTATTGTCGTAAGGCGGTCCGAGAGGCGACGGGCGGGCGGAAACAATGCACGAGCGTTTTAGGTGTAGTACGTTACTTACCTAGGAACACACGATCCGGTACTTAGGTATTTATTGTAATTATTTTCTATCTTAGTAATAATAGTGATATATTTGATCTTAGGAATTCAAGACTATTTTAATATACACAAACATTAATAAATCTACAAATTATTCTAAGCTAATGTTGGAAACAGTGTGTTATAATTCAAACATTTTGTTTACTGTTGTTGTACCGAGAGCCTGGACAGGACTTTGTTGGAAAGATAATGATCGAGATGCTTTGAAGCTGCATAAATACATTAATGTAACTTTTAGTAAATTGTTTCATATATTGGGTACCTGCGGCATTCCGTGGCCATTCTCACGAATCATTTATGAACCCCTTGACATTTGTTATAGTGCATTAAGATCGGCCTGGTGCCGTTTTCTAACTAACAGTATCATCACTACGACACACCCTGGTCTTGTACTACTTCACTTCTTCTTGGTTGCCTGAATGTGTAGCTCATATCTCATATAAAACTATGGGGTATACGTTAGATGAAATAATCTATATGAATTCTTCGGCTTACTTTAACGGCAACCCGCAGTCGCTATTCAAGGCTTCGTAAAAATATTTTTTAACTATTACGGTAAGGTATGGCAGCTTTTTGTCGTTCGAAACTAGTGGTACTACCGCCGCATTTATTTCTGCCTAATAACAACATCTGTTAAGCGTTTCTATGTCCTGGTTTGAAGAGTGTGGTAGGAGAGACCTATTTATCTGAGGCATTCCAAACAAATTGCTCAGAGGTACCAGTTGTACATACACATGATTAGTGTACCTGAGGTCGGTCATAGGATTGACCTCAGGTTGGATTCTAATCTTATCTGGGATGGATTACATGTGTCCACAAGCGGCACTTGCCTCTTACATGACTTGCAGTCAGGGGGATTGCAAGCTCGTTTACTATTTCTACACAATAAAAAATGTGTTATTAGCATGCCAACTTCTACAAATCTTTCGCAGGCATTATTAGAATAAATGACCTCACCATTATTGTTAACGGTAGACTCGTAAATAAGGAATTCGCTGTAAATTTTTGTTAGACATTTTATTGCTCGATTGTACCGCACATTTTCTTTAATTGCGTGCAGGCATTCCTCGACTTACGTCGTTTGGATTCACGTCGCGTTTTTCGAGAATTTAACCTGCCTTAAGTACGAGGATTGCCTGCAACGTCTAGCGTGTAGCTTAAATAACATGTAATGTATGTGTCAGGGCTGGGCGCGGCGCAGCTGGCGCTGGCGGCCAGCATGGAGCAGTTCGAGTTCGCGTGCATCGGCGCCTCCATGACGGAGGACGAGCGCGTCATCGGCCACTCGCTGCACCACTTCGCGCACCTCATCCGCACCATCGAGGACGAGCGCGACCGCATGGTCAGTCACACCGGTTGCTTCACACGAGTACATGAGTGATAGAATCCTTAGAGCGACCTACTACCGCACCTGTTTCAATTGTATACAAGCGCTGCTGTGCTTTAATTTGAATGGGTGTGGTGAGGAAGGCACGATTATACCAGCCGTTCCAATTTAGTCCTCACGGGTAGGGACGCATCTAAACTCGACCTCAGATAGAACTACAATCTTATCTAAGGTGGATTATGCACGCCCATGGGCGGCAGTTGCCACACTTCACCGGGAGGATTAAATGTTCGTTCGTTACTTTATGATGTAAAAAAATATTGTGACATACATTTTTTCCATACTATTATGTTGTCTAGTTTCGACAAAATATAGTGCCGTCTACGTATGGACACTTATAAATACAGGGTAGCAATATTGCGATCGACAAGTTAAGTACTTCGTATTATAAAACGTTATTTTTAGTGCAGTTGGTCTTTGTTATTGAATTTGACATGATTTATATTTACTTGTACCACCTATCTTCTCACAAAAATATGCCGTACGTGTGTAACGGCCTACAAGTAAATATTTAATCGTTTCCATTGGACCGAAGTAGCACAATTATGATAGAAGTGTACGTATAGGTGTTCACTTTATCATTAATAAAAATTAATAAATACTTCAATTGTACTTAAACTCGTTACCGATAGCACAGTAAGTGGAGTCACGTTGGCTGTGGCCGTCGCCATGACGTAACACACTGATCACTGCACACATTGCGCAAGTGCTTGTCGAGCCGCCATAAATAAACCTAATTGAATGTACCACTGCAAGTTGCACTTGCCGCCTTATCGTCGTCGCTTTCACTTCCTACTGTCCGCCGCCGCCGCGAACAGCCTCCGATATCCGAAAGCACATAATTCATAATGAATGGGAACTTCGAGTGCTACTTGTAATATTTGTTAATAGTTCTTGGAAGTTCGCGTGCGCCGCGAGCGCCTGCGCGACACGATCGTGCACCTATTTAATTAGTGGGCGAGCGCGCGGCCGCCGCGGCGCTACACAATGCACAAGTCATACGTCACCATGACTTACTATGTTAGTCATGATATCTACGACCCTTGGTCCTTTTGCGTCATTCAAAATAAAATATGCAGTTTTCATTCTTATGTTATAGTCATTAAGCTCTTCTCAAGTCGACGCCCTTGTAGCTGTTCCTCTACTTTCTAACAAAACAATGTAACTTTCCATTGTCAGTACAAATAATTTTGATGATTAGCAAATTTTGTAGCCCAGTTTTCATTTTTTTAAAGGCTGAGCCGGACTTGTGAGTAACTGTTGCGTGTTCGGATAAAAAAACCGGACCTCCGCTCTAACGACATACATTTAGTTCTACAGTGTCACTAGACATGAACGTCTCGGCGCAGTTAAATTTGTAAAGTTGACATTTACAATACGTACATATTTACGCGCGATCGCGAAGCCCTGCCGCGCGCGACCTTCGCGCACGCACTCGGCACAACCACTTTTACTTGCGCCTGCGCCCCGCGTGCTAACCACGACACCCAGCAGCTTGCTAGCAACGGGATTACTTAACTCTTCAGTAGTGACCGGCCAAAGTTTCGGTTTCGGTTCAAAGCGAGGTTGCAGTTGAGTTTTAAGTTTGAATCGAATTAAAAAACAAATTAATAAAGGTAGCTTGTAGGAAAATCTGTAAATTCCAAGGAATAAATTAAACTTCATTAAATCAATAGGAGTACATTTAGTATGGGATCCCTAGAACAATTTACCTTTGATTACTAACAAGCTGATGTATCCTGAGTAGCTTCATTTTGACTAGACGCCCAACATTTTTCCTTACAACAATATTGGTAAATGGTAGGTAGCTAATAGGGGTAGCAGGGATGAAATATGTTGATTTGACGAACTAAAAAATATTACTAACTGATTTTTTTTTGTTACTTCTCAAGATAATTATCTAAATGAACTGAGAAAATATTTGTCTTACAAAATTCAGGGTTTTTATTAAGGAGTCCTAC
>DWRA01005287.1:0-10021 GCA_018250295.1 Spathilepia clonius
TACTAACAGATTTCCCTTCAAACCGGAAGACAGCAGCGCTTAACACTGCTGTTATTAGGCAGAAATTAGTGTGGCGGTGGTGCTGCCAGAGTCGAACTACAAAGGGTTCTACCACCTTTAAAACCACCTTTTGTTGATATTCAAAGAATCCTTCTTGAAAGAGACTGGGTTTGAGGGATCTTTAGGGTAATAAAACCCGCTTGCTTGGTGGCTTGCCTCACCGCTATATACTAGACTCCAGTATCTCCAACGGAAAAGCAAAAGACAAAATCAAATAAAGCTGTTATGTGTATTGAACCTCTTCCTTTAATTTGATATTTATCATTACATTCCTTACTCGCGACAATATCCAGTGACGGAATAATACGGTGTTTTTCCAAAATGAAATCATTAATGATCATTCCCTGTCTGTTAAGTGAAGTTTTCAAATCTAAATTAGATCAAAATTACACACTTTTCGTTTTTATCAAAATCGACGAAACCAAACGCTCGAGGTAGGTAATGATCCTAAGAATATTTTTCACTCTCTTATACTTGTATTTTGCCATCCACACCAAGTTGTAACATTCACCCTGTATGCATGTACACTAATGTTACGAGTACACCGCACACGATCGGTCCTTAGATAGCCGCTATTAGCAATTCACGAGAGCATTTCCTTGCCTCAAAGGGCACACTAAGCTGTCATTTCCGGTTCTTATCACAAGAAATCAATCATTAATCCAGGTTGAAATCTAACAGACTGGTTGACGACAAACTAGTATATCCACTAATCGAACAAGAGCAACAATACGGTATTTAAATGACAATTACTTATGAGAAACGCCCCGTGAGATGTAACGTATAAGAGTGGCTAATACGTGTATTAATAATATAAACGGGTGGTTTAGTTGATCGTAGAGAAAGCTACTATATTCGGTCTTTTTAAAATGTATAATGTTTAATTAACAACCTTACGCTTTATGGCCTTTATAGCGAAAGATAGCACTATAGTTATTAATTTCAAAAATGTCTAATTTTAAGCAAATCAGATTATATGATTTTAAGTGGTTTGAGATCCCCAAATTATCGAAAATTGGGTACTTTGAATCGCGGATTATTTGATGGTCTTTTTCGATTTTAAAAAGCAAACAACGGTTGTAGCAAAACACCACAGACTATCAATATCTAACAAGGCAGATTATTAGCAACATTCGATGAACGATTGACAAGTATCGAATAATCTGACAGGTGACAGATCTTCAGATCAATGTCAGGAGTGCTCTTTCTATCAACTTGATCGATGTCGCAGATATTGAATGAATCCTGACACCGAAATTGTTTTTTTGTGACATTTAAAGTCATACTGTATCTACTGTACCAAGTTGTTAATTTTAATCGGATTATACCTTCTCAGTTTATTCAAGACAATATCTACAGTTTTTAGTTATGTACTAAGTATTAAAATACCTATTGAATAACAGTAATAGATTCTTGAAACTCGACCTTGCATTCGGGAGGTGCGAGGTGTGAATCCTAGACACGCACCTCTGCTTTTTCGAAGTTATGTGCGCCTTCTGTAACGGTGAAACAAAACATAATAACATACACATCTGAAAGTTCTTTAAAAACAAATCTCAACGGCGTGTAAAGTCTACTAACTCGTTCTTCGCCAGCGAGTTAACTATGGTCTAACCCCTCTCACTCTATGAGGAGACCCGTGCCCAGTAATGACACAATAATAGGTGCATGACCTCTAAAATACCCTATGTGGCAATCTGTGAATTATTTTCCCGTATCTATTGAATATACTACTTTATATTAAGAATTGTAGTATATATACATCTGAGTAATTCTCGTAAACACTTACTCAGTAGCATTAAACTGCACTGTTAGTAAGTGTAAGTGTTATATTCAACAACTCTCGGAACAGAGGTTTAAATAGCACTTTAAGATGTAAAACCGTACTTTATATTCAGTGTGTAGTTCTTATCCTTTCTTATTGCTTATTCGTCCAAAGATAATACGTGAAAGTTTAGATATATTTCTGTTGTTTTTCTCAATTTTTTAGAGTTCCGTAGCAAAAAAATTGGAACCCTACTTATCTACACCCTACGACCTGATTAAAATACTGCTGGGCACGGATCTTCTCTCAAAATGATACGAGTTTAGGCCGTCATTCAACACTGACTAGGGAATTTGATGAACCCGGGATTTTCTCTAAACAATCCCGAAATCCTAGGATAAGAAAAAAGGCCCGGGATCACATTCCCTAGCGCTCACCCAATGCCCTGAGTTACAAATATCGAACCCCCCGAATAAGGGGCCGAATTCTTAACCACTAGATTATCCCTAATTTTTTCGAAACGTTTAGGTACTCCTGTAATCTAATTTTCTTGTCAATGCATCAAAGCCGATATACGTAAAATAATTTATCCAAAATGTCATTTAACTTCATTCCTTTATGATTCAATTTTTATAATTTAATGTAATAATAATTATTATTACACTTAAATCATAATTTAATTTATTTTTATTTGACTAAATTTTGCTTACCTGTACAGGTAGAATGTACAGAACATACTTCTAAAGGTGGAATATAGAGGACAATTTTGTAATAATAGCTGTGTTTAAAATTAGCTGTACTTCGATTTGATTTAAAATTAGCTGTAGTTCGACACGTAGCGTTGTTAAGGGTGATTTAAAAGACGGAAACAAAATCTGTAATTGTGGGTAAGTAGTTATCCATTGTAACATAACCCGTTTGGCAATCGAACAATAACATTACATAACTCTATTGTCTAACATAGATCCGAATACCGAATCCGGTACATTACATTACATTGTAATAGAGTTAATAACCATTTTGAAGTCAACTTTGTCAAAACAAAAGGTGGAGTGCAAACCTCCGTGACTTGGGAGAAAAACGAAGGCAACAGTAGTTACGTTTGTACGGAAATGTTTTCCTTCAAAGTGCCGACTTGTTCTTGAGTGGAATAATGTCTTAGTTTATAAATAAACTCGAGGAAAGCTGCCAGTGCTATTTAAATGTTGGTCGATAGTGCAGTATATGTTAAAAATAAAACGAGTCCTGATGATGGCCATAGACATATGTAACCACAGATAAGATAAGAGCCTTTTCTGAGATCGATCACAGGTGCGTTGCTAAATCTTGGGGTACGGCGGTGCCCCCGCCAAGTCAAGCAAAAGCAAAATAACCTCTTCCTTCGGAGAAGAAACTCGGGTAAAAACGGCACAGTCGTGACTATTTTTTCTTAACCATGTCTCCCTTAAACCCACGTACAAATATACAAATAAGATATAAACACAGCTGCAAGTAACTCCAGCTCCACTTGTTGCTTTAACATAACATAACTTTTTACATAATTTTATTTATTTACATTTTTTTATTTATTTAAAAGATGTGTGTTATGGAGTTTCGCCGCTTCTTCTCCATAACGAAACACTTCAAGTGGTGGTAAATTATTGACGTTCAAAAATAATTCCGTAAAGGATCTTCTTTGAATAAAATATTTAGTTTTGAAAGATATGACGGTAACCATAATTTGGATGGCTTTTTTATTGTATTCAAGTAGCAAAGCACGCAGTCCATCTGATGGCAATTGCCGTCCATGTAATCAAGCACGGATAAGATTAGAGTTCTACCGGAGGTCGACCACAGATGCCAATCCTAAGGAATAAGTTGGAATGCTTTGTATAAGTAAGTCCTCCTTACCACACTTCAAACCAGAAGACAGCAGCGCTTACCACTGCTGTTATTAGACAGAAATAGGCGTGGCGGTGGTGCTACCGGAATTTCTACTAGTGCACACGTATGGAGTTTCTTGTATCACTTCTTCTCCATAACGAAACATTTTCCGAAGCGGTGGTAGCTTGTTGACGTTCAAAAAGAGTTCTGTATGACCCAACTTTGATTAAATGATTTTTGATTTTGATTTTTTGATTAGGCTAGATTGTAATTAATATAAAGTATGTAATTTTATACTATCGCTTCTTTGCTTCAATAATGTATTATCTTAAAAACACAATTTTACAGTAGAGCATTATTACAATTAAAAAAAAATATTTTACTTAATTGTGTATCTTATGATTTGAGATAGCTAAGGTGTTAAAATTTGCACGTAACTTACAATAAAGGTAAAAAAATACACAATTAAGTTAAATAATTTTTTTTTATGTTTTAAAAATGCTCTATTGTAAAATTATGTTTTTTAAGATAACACATTATTGAAGCGAAGAAGCGATATAATAAAAAATTGTAATTCTTAGAAATCACGAATTTATTCCTTTAAAGTCCTTAAGGTGGTCTAAGGGTACCATCAGGTGGACTGCATGCTCGTTTACTACTTCCATCTTAAAAAAAGGGCTTTAAAAGACCAGTGACAACCCCCGATTGCAAAGGGCTAGGATAAAAGATCTTGGAAGCCCCAATTACAAGGGCTGCGCTGGGTCTAGACTTCGGGTCCGGAATAATTTATACCCCCGAGAGGGTCCTTATCAGCCGGATTGGAAACAAATTGCTATGGGATTTGGATAGCGAGGCGTGTAGGTTTGATTGTAAGAAACTACGTTTTTCTTACGGCTTCATTCGATCTAATCTTAAGCAGGGCTTTTCATTTTCAAAAGGTGGTAGAACCAGTGGCAGTGGTGGTGGTAGCTCGGGTGGTACCATAACATCATCTATTTTTGGCGTGAAGCAATTTTGCTTTCAGTGGGGGTGTGCATTCCGGCTGATTTTTTTTGTTGGTAAGTGTCTACTGCCTGTGGACGTCTATAATCAACCTCAGATAAGAATAGTCTTACCGAAGGTCGGCCACAAATGTATTGTTATCGCTGAAGACTAAGTAGATAAGCTGTAAGGTCTCCGTTACCACTCTATTCAAACTGGAACATAGCAGCGCTTAACCACTGTTGTTATATAGAAATTGGTGTGGCGGTGGTTCCATTTTAGTAAAACTACCAAAGGTTCTACAGTAGGGGAGACCGGGGATGGTGGACTAATTTTTTACAAAAGAATCCGTATTTTTTGCGTTTTTATACATACAGATAATAACACTGCATCAATAGATAGATAACCTATTAAACTAATAAAAAAATATATAACACGCGACCATTTTAGTATTCTTTGTATTCGGCAGTGACAGCGCATCCATAACTGACTTCAGGTGGAACTCCCGTGGAATAGTTTTAAGACTTCTACAGGCGGCAGTGACCACTTTCCATCAGGTGGACTGCATCCTCATTTACTATTTCGACCTTTACAATGGGACATAAAACATGGGACTTGATCAAGTGGTTTTCATTAATATGTATAAATAGAAACTAATAAAAACTCATACTCTTGTTATTAGGCTTAAAATGTAGTAAAAAAAGTAAAATCAAAAGATTATTCTAAACAGTCACAATTATAATGTTTCTAATTTCAAACAACTTTGCTAAACTTCTACAGCTACTTATTGGAACGCGTTGGACAAGTTAAAATGAAAATATTAATTTATTAACTCAATAAATAAAAATATGTAATATTATAATTTAATAATTAAAAAATATTTTAAACAGATAAAATTGCAATATGTTTCTAATTTCAAACAACTTGGCTAAACTTCTACAGATATTAATTGGAAAGCGTTGGACGAGTTAAACTAGTAAAACTATAATCAATTAATTAAATTAAATTGGAAATATTATTATGTCATTAAAACCGAGTCACGTGCTAATGACAGAAGATTAACAAGAGATTTACGTAATGAGTTCACGAGTTTTGGAAAGTTGAAAGGGCATCCGAAACTTTCTACTAGATTAAAGACGGTTCTAATGAAAGCCTAAGTTAGCCTGAATGTTACCCTAGAACAGCCTAAATGGGTGGACGTGACTCTTTTCATGAGTGATGAGATTTTTTTAAGTTGAAGTAGCAATCCAAGATGGTAGAACCCTTTGTGATTCGACTCCGGCGGCACCACCGCCACACCTATTTCTGCCTAATAACAGCAGAATTAAGTGCTGCTGTCTTCTGATTTGAAGGGTGTGGTAATAGAGACTTACTTATTCGATGCGTCCCAACTTAGTCCTCAGGGGTAGCAACGCATCTGTGGTCGACCTCAGGTAGGATTCTAGTCATATCTGTGGTGGATTGCAAATTTCCATGGGCGGCAGTTGCCACTTACTATCAGGTGGACTGCATGCTCGTTTGCTACTCCATCAAATAAAAAAAATTGATCAGACTATATTATGGTATTTGGTCGTTGTCGCATTTTGGATATCCGTAACTATCTTCGTATAGGACAGGGCTCTACATTTTTTCTTGAGTAAACCCATCATGGGTCCAATCTAGCCGCGGGGGTGGAGGAGAGGATATTCCCGACTCTTACCGGCTAAAACTCCACGGTATTCCTCTGAACGCCCCTTGTCTCCGGATACACTAGCAGCATTTGTCGCGACGGCGTCTGTCTACCTCCGGGCCCTTCTCTGTTGCAGGATACTACGTAAAGCCAATCACAGATACGTCGCCACAACTTAGGGCTAAATCGCCTCATGCATAAGTCAGCCGGCACCAATATCCTTCCACCAAAATACATGAACAATTGTTCAAGATATTTTTAATTTATTTTATTTCTTTTTGTATTTTAAGCTACAAATAGGTTTAACAGTAGTACCTCAGGCTGTACTAGTGTTTCTACCACTACGTTTATTGAAAATGGTAGAAACCTCGTTTGAATTCGAAGGCACCACCGCCACATTTACTTCTTTCAGTAGCAGTATGAACCGCTGCTGTATTCTGGTATGAAAAGTGGTAAGGGAGACATTTTTGTCCGTGGCGTTCCATTTAGACCTCAGAGTTAGCAAGTAACGCATTTGTGGCCAAACTCTGGCAGGACTGATCTTAACTGATCAATTGCAGGTGTTCGTGGTTGGCAGTTGCCACTCACCATCCGTAGAATGCAAAATCCTTTACCACTTCTATAATATAATAAAGAACAGCAGAGACTTACAATCAGTCTTGCATATTTTCTACTTCTATTAAATAATAAACGAGATCTCAGCTAAAGAAGCAACTGGTATTCTTAAAGAAATACCTAAGATATTTCGTTCCAACGAACATATAGTATTGTCCTCGGGGGAAACGTCTAGTACACAGGCTCTCAACCTTTCTAGTGCATTGGGTACAATTATATTTGGTTATGTATACTTTGAGTAGCGTGCGGGAAATATTTATGAAGATGCTTATGTCGTCTTTCGTAGTTGTAGTATGAAAAGCGACGTTCGATACTTAAATAAGTTTTTTTTTGTTATATTTAATTGAGTAAAAATAACTGTTTCGTCACCAATAAATGGTATGTAAATTGTTAGGTGTGGTATATTCCAGTCTTTCTCCAATTTTACGACAACCTTGCCTAGCAATCTATAGAAATAAAATTGAAGTGTCCGTTTTTAATATTCAAATAATTATTTTTTGCCAAGTGCCTATTATTATGAAGGTAGATACGACATTTATACAAAAAAAAATATTGTAAAAAAAACAAAGATATTTCTCGGCCTGACTGTCTGTCTGCTTGTTTATTTGAATTAGTCTCCGAAAGCTGGACTGATTTTTAGGAGATTTAGATTTTTAGGAGAGGAGGACATAGGTGATGTTAGAATACAATGGAAACTCAGGCTACCTTTATTTTAAACAATACTTAGGATTGCGATTAAAAATTATAAAGCCCATAATTTTGCCCTAACAATTATTGTATACTATATTTAACTTATAATTTCAGTTATATTTAGGTCACGTTACATTTTATAAACTTGGATTCACTGCTAATCTCAGCTAGTGGCATATAAAAACGATGGCAGCCAAAAAATATAGTATCTTAGGTTAAAGTTTGAACATCACTGCCTCACAAGCACATAGGTCGTGTAACCATGAATTGGTTATAAGCGAACCATTATCCAGATTAATTCGTCCTCCGTAAAGGCTCCGTTAATTATCCTATTATGTAGATATATGCTCATAGATGTATATAGAAATTGTACTACTTTATTGTTTTAACAACTTTTACACAAACATATAAATTGTCACTGGGGCATCCTTTTAAGTAATTATCTTCTTTGCCAGGAATCTCTTCCATATCTCACAAACTAACTTACAAATTGTTTTTGAACAGAATAACAGTTTTATCAGTAATTGTACATTGCAATATAATCAATACAATTCAATTATTATTTAGCCATTGTTATTAACTTTATTATCGTATGTGTATGCGTGCACGCAAACGCCTGTGCATGCTTGTGTGTGTGTGTGTGTTTGCGTGCATTCGTACTTCCGTGCGTGTGACAACGTATCTGCGGCAGACCTGTTACAAATCCAATCCTTTCTAGGATTGGTTACTGATGGCTATAATAAGCAGTGGCCACTTACACTGCGTACTAATAACTATTACAGTAATAAGTGTCGACCCGCATGACTGAGCGGCCACTAGTCAGTCTGACATTGATAATGACAGAGAGTTCCGTATTCGAACCCCGGCCAGAGAGTATACAATAAATTTTGATACCAGGACAGACAGGTACCTAAATGTAAAATTTAGATTTCGGCTCTGGGTCTGGGTGTTGTGTTTTTGTCTTTGTGTTTATCAATAGCACTCACAGAATGTAGAAATTAAATCAATAATTAAAATTTTAATGTTTCACCCGGAATCGAACTCAGAACCGACAGATAGCAGCCACGACACATGCAAGAACAACTCGTAACTCAGAGACTTCTAGCAAACTGTGTTACGGAACACTAAAACTGGCGCAAATTGGGTTAAAGTTAAAATTTACAAGTGCAAAGCTCGGTGTCATAATCTGCGGCAAGCTCTGTCCGTTTAGAATATTTGGATCATCGCCAGGTGCCTAAATCTAATGGCAATTCTTGCATCTGGAAAATATGAGTGGTGCTCGAATATTTAACGCTGTGGCCACATTTTGGCCGCGTTATTCCTGAAATGTTAGTAACTCAAATAAATTGTTAGACGCCTCATTTTTTTGTAGAACATTTTGTGGTTCGACTCCGGAGGCGCCACCGTCTTGTTTTTTTGATTAATAATAATTAGTACAAGCCTTGCGAAAAACTTTCAACTATCTTGGTCCAAAGGGACTGGGCGTGGGCTGATCAATCAGTTAGTGCATGAGCTGCGGCTCGTCTTTTTATATATACAGCTGTAAAAAAAAACTTGTACGAAGATTTTTAGACCTCTTCTGTGGACTGGCGATTATCTATACAATTAAATAAAATTAAAGTGTCTGTTATGTAAAAACAAAGTATACACGGTATTTATGACAATAACGGATTTTTTTATTGTTTGTCTGTCTGTCCATCCATCAATCCGTCTCATCGGTCTGTGTGTCTGTTCATCCATCCGTCTCATCTGTCTGTTTCGGCTAATCTCAGAAACTAGTAGACCGATTTACTTGGGTCTTTTATTGCCAGTTAGCTGATGTTAGGAGTAACTTACATTTTTGCTTAAATAAATACGATTCCGCGCAAAAAACCCCGACAAAATCCGCCACGCGCTCTCAACTTTGTTAAAACTTTTTAATATGTAGGTATATATTTTTTGTTAAATATATACATATATGTCATGTTACAATATTAATTGCGGGTAAAACCGCGGGGCACAACACGTTAATCATAAGTTTCATACTTAATCCTGCTACTGTGATTCACACAAATTGAACGAACAAATTCTTAGCTTTCACCCCAAGATCTTAACGGTCGTAATAATTCTGTTTGCCAATGAAATATTGACGCAATATAAACGGGAGGGTCGAAAAAACTTACGTAACTCAAATCCGAAAATTAGGTAATTTGTTACTCTGTAAATGAAGCCAGTCGTAATCAATCAATAAAACAAGTGATTATTTGCATGATAAAACTGTGTGATCTGAAGTAACTCCAGTTCCACTTGTTTCTTTAACTTTCTTTAAAGGTGGTAGGACCCTTTGTAGTTCGACTCCGGCGGCACCACCGCCACACTTATTTCTGCCTAATAACAGC
>DWRA01005288.1:0-10020 GCA_018250295.1 Spathilepia clonius
ATTAATATATATTTATTTAGTTGAAAATTTGAAACTTGTCATCTACTTGATGCATGCTGTGTTTGCCTTAAAAGGTATACACGTACTTGTTCTGTATTGGCTTAAGATACATATTGTGATGTAACCATTGGCAAACCTAATAAACAAATAAAAAAAAGACACATAGATTCATGGTATGTAAGATATATATTTCATGTAAGGTGGAATTGCAGGAAATTCTTTGAACGGTTTATCGGACAGTAGATAAACTAAACATTAGTTCAAATTGAAGCAAAATAACGCAATAAAGTGTACCTGGAACCAAGATTCCGCCCGTTTAACAGATAATGAAGCCATTGGAGTCTTCTTCACTGAGACGACACTGGCACGACACAGCAAAGACATCAGTGGATTAATTCCCGAAGTTGTAATTGCCTCGTCATCAATCCATTACTGTCTCACCGCTGGGCACAGGTCTTCTCTTGGACTAAGAGGGGTTAAGCTATAGTCCACCGCGCGGGACAAATGCGAATAGATAGCCTTCACAAACTTATGAGTTTTTTTTTCAAAGATTGTCGGTATCGAAATGTCGTCGGTGGCAACGACAAGTCGGTATCGTGCTCGCACTTTCATATACACAAGTGTCGTGTTACCGACGTCGATGCCGTGTCGTGTCGTGTCGTCCCAATGAAACCATCCTCCGGGACAGATAAAATTAACGACCTCAAATTAGGAGAGTACGTCTTTAATAATGACGCTATTTGGAACAAATTACAAGCAAATAAATGGTTATCGACTCTCTAACGGGCTCGAACAGATGCGCTAACATCAAAATGATGTACGACTCGGTTTATTTTACAATGGCTTTGATAAATCGGCGGTTGACAAACGTTTTAACGGGCAATAAATTACTGATTAAGTTTATTTATATCCACGTTGCGGATTCAGTTATCACGATTGTTTATGGTTGTTTTAACAAGTTTGTAACAGTGATTGCCTAGTGTGATGAAACATCTTCTCTTCAACAACGATTTTAGTATTAGGTCACGATTTTATTATTAGGTAGGTTTACCAAAGGTGGTAGAACCCTTTGTGGTTCGACTTCGGCGTCACCACCGCTACACTTATTTCTGCCTAATAACAGCAGTGTTAAGCGCCGCTGTCTTCTGATTTGAAGGGTGTGGTAAGGGAGATAAATTTAACGAGGCATTCCAACTTAGACCTCAGGGTAGCAACGCATCTGTGGTCGACTTCAGTTGGGATTTTGGTGTTACCTGGGTTGGATCACAAATGTCCAGGAGTGGCAGTTGCCACTTACCATCAGGTGGACTACATGTTCGTTTGCTACTCCAACATATAAATAAACCTTTCAAGCCAGAAGACAGCAGCGCTTAACACTGCTGTTATTATGCAGAAATAAGTGTGGCGGTGGTACCGCCGGAGGCGAACTACAAAGGGTTCTACCACCATTGTACCACTTTGTTGGAATTCTTTAGATAAGTATGTCTTCATGTCACCCAATGTCGATTGGTCACTGTAAATCAAACTATAATGGTAAGTGCATTTTAAAATTATTTCATTTAAGTTTGTTTTGAGGGCAAAAGCAATTAAGTTTTCATATAGTTCTATGACAAGAAGAAACGGAGCTTTAATAAGCTTGCGATGTAGGAGCTCTAGTGCACGTTATGAAGTTAAAGTGACAGCGAAATTGCTTTTTGAATCATTTTTTAAAACATGAGTGCTATACACAAAAATACCTTTTTGAAACCTTTTTTACGAAGATAGAAAAAATTACACGTAATGTTATAGATTTTTTATCCTACTGCTGTTATGTAAATTGAATAGGATAGTTTAATTACTGGAAGTATCTGTAAACTAGGTATAATTTTATTTACTTTAAGTTCAATCATAAATAAGTTTTGATTTTAACAGCTTCGATTTCGATTTTTACTCATTTTGACAGCGTATGGTCACTGCCCGGCAATTAAAAAGCATATAGTATAAAAAATAAAAATAAAAGACGCCTTCTACACTCACTGCCCCTCATTAGGATTTCCTGTGTCGTGGATGCCATGGACACAAACAAAGTCGAACACAAACACCCAGACCCAGAAAGAAATCTAAATTCATCATTCAGATACTTGTCTGGCTGGGGATCGAATCCGGAACCCACTGCGTGTCAGACCGGTATGGTGACCGCTCCACCACGCGTGTAGTCGGGTACAAACTATATAAATATATACACTTGCACTTAAATAATATGGTGTAAGTCACATAAATAGAGTTATTTTTAGTTTACAATAAGGTGACCTTATTTTTGCGCTACTCACCAAGCTGCGAGGGCCTTTTAGCAGCAAAAATGTTTTCTTTAGCGTAAAATTAAACTTCAACCCCGCAAGTTGAAATCGTAAAATGTAAGCAAAGAGTTCTTAGTTACAACTTTCTCGTCAACCGAAGTAATTTAACAGTTGCACTGTTTAATACTAAGCGACAGGCGAGAAGTGATATCCTTGCTAAAAGTAAATGATCAATGTATGTTGTACAATTGAATTGTATTGTATTGTTTCGTATCGTATTTTACCATAGTATATTATTTTTACCGTACTGTGTAAATTTTATTGTATTATTTGTAAATTGTTAATTGAATAATATACATTATTGTATTATCAGGAGTCTGGAACCAAAAAGTAAGCAGAACATGTTATAGAAATAATTCAACAAAAATGGTGTAATTATACACATAACTATAACTTTAAATATTTTAAATCCTAGTGAATACAATTTCATGCGATGGTGCCTCTGGCCTCGAACCACAAAGGGTTCGATGTCGGCTACATTGGCTTTTAGTAGCATATAATTGTTTAGGAAGGCTGCCCTGTGTAGCAAAATGGTGTTATTGAAAATCAGCACAATGATTGTAAACCCTAGACCAACGTTAATATTATTATCAGATAAAATCAAAATCAAATCAAAATCAAAATATTTTATTCAAAGTAGATCCTTTACAGAATTCTTTTTGACCGTCAAGAATTTACCACCACTTCGCAACGTGTTTTGTTATGGAGAAGAAGCGGCGAAAGAAACTCCATAACACACATCTTTTAAATAAACAAAAAATTGTACATAAATAAAATTGTATAAAAAGTTATCTTATGTTAAAGAAACAATCCTTTAGATGTAGTAAGTCGAAAGCCAAAAATAAGTATCGATTTATATGCAAATTGTCTTCAAAGTCCTATTTGAAACTTAGTTTTAAGTCTAATATATCTCAATAACTAGTCCTTAGTCGAGGAATATGCATATTCTTTCTGAATACTCGTAAGGAAATATTTCTGCTCATATTTTTCTAATTCTAATCTATCCTATATTTGTACGTGATTATTTCGATAAAAAACAGATTTGTTACTACTAAATATTGCATCGAACACGAGACTTATTACTTCCAAATATTAATTTTATGATTTAGAAGCAGTGAAGGCCTTTTCACGCGGGTGTTTGCCTGCATGCGGTCCTGACTCGCATGCATGTTATTTATGTTACGTATTACGCACAAGCACGTGCTAGCCGAGCTCCGATGGCTTAATTCACTCACGCGGGTGAGCTATGCACTCTTATGTGAACCTGCGTGACAAAATGGTTGATAATCACATTATTTTGTTTATAATGTGCTCTAGTCCTAGATACGGTATATACCTCATTTATATTATTTGTCTTCAGGCGTGTAACGAGTCAGACGCGGTCCGTGGTAAAACATAATCATATCGATGTATATAACGTTTTGGAACATATAAATAAGGTGAAACATGGCCGAAGGATAACCGGTGGCAGGAAGGTAGCGGACCTCGATACCTATCGATCTAACCCCCGTGTGTTCGTCGATTTTCGGTGGTTCTAAACCTATATGAGTTTTCGTGATTATTTTTCAGAAAACCCAGATTTTGGTCTAAAGTTTAGAAAATTCGCTAATCTTTTGTGCGTTACGATATTATTTTTTTTCGTCCCTCCCAAACAAAATTAAACGTTTAAAGACATAATTGTATGGAACAACATTGCTTACTGTAAGTACATGACAAATCGATTATAAACAATATAATGATTTTTTAACTACAAGTTCTGCCATCAAAGAACGGGCATCAAAATGACAATCTAGTCGAACGAAATGAAAGTAGCAAGAAAAATGCGTCATTTAGTATGTATAGTTCTTACAACTTCAGTGTTAAGCGCTGTTGTGTTCTGATTTGAACGGCCTGGTAAAAGATAGACACATCGTGGCCACTCTCAGGCAGTACTTCTATCTAATAGGGCTAATCACAGATGTTTATACGACGGTCGCTTACCGTCAGAAGGATTGCAATCTCGTTTGAAAAAAGATACAGGCATATTTTGCTTACTACTGTCTTGTCTTTGTATCAGAGATGCTGTTAACTAGTGAATTGAAATTGCAATGATTATTATCGTTTGAACAAAAACAAGAAAGTAGTATGCTTAGGCATCCATGCATCCTAATTT
This sequence comes from Spathilepia clonius, assembly GCA_018250295.1. Taxonomy (NCBI): domain Eukaryota; kingdom Metazoa; phylum Arthropoda; class Insecta; order Lepidoptera; family Hesperiidae; genus Spathilepia; species Spathilepia clonius. Next base: position 4,489 of record DWRA01005288.1, read on the forward strand.
CATTTTTATTTCCATTCTGTTAAGTTACAATTTAATTTGTCGTACAAAAATCCTGTTCTGAGGATACGCGTGGAGTCTTACTCTAGACGTGCAAGTTGCTGACGTCATTTTGATGAGTGTTCTTTGAGGATTTTTGTATTTTTTAACTTGAACATTCCTATAATTTGGATGTTCCCCTATTCACAGACCACTGGCCTTTGACCGACATGCATTTATAAATGGGATTATGATAAGCAGGTACTCTTAAATCGCTCTCCTGAATAACTGTTCTGCACACTGAAAAAATATATATTATGTACTAATGCATTCCTCACGATAAAATCTTAAATTATGTTTTTTATATTTCAGTTTGTTTTTGACTCGGTTTGACTCAAAAGTATCATAAATATTGTGATTCTATTAAGATAGAAATAAACGATTAATATTATGGTATTAAAAACTCATTATTTTTAAGTATCTAATTGATTCACGTATGGTGAGTGAATGACAATGTTTTCTGGTGTTTTATATGTGAATTTAATATATTGCTATTACTTTGTACTTGCCTTAACTGGCCGGTCAGAGACGATTCTATGAAGCTATGAAAGCATTGAATGAAGTTATGAAGCTATGAAGGAAATATGTCTATTCGTCTCACCGTAAGTCATAAGAATCTTGCTGTTTTCTAAGTCCTAAGAATCTTAGTATTTTATTTGCTAAGTTCTAAGTATTTTATTAGTTAATAAGTACCAAGAATCTTGTTAGTTTTAAGTCTTGAGAATCTTATTAATTTGTAAGTCCTAATAAGTCGTTTACAAAGTCCTAAATATTCAAAATTTCAGTTAATTGTTTGTTTCTAGAATGTTGTATCAAAAATTTTGTTGTAAAACATATTTCTGAAAATGGCTTGAGGGTCATTGGTTTACTCGGGTATTATTTAATTCTACTTTAAATTTCAGATAAAAAAGATAGACAAACTTTCGTAGATAGCATTGAAAGACAAATTCCATTTATGTAAGCGTGTAAGATAAAAAATATTGTAACTGACAATTTCTAAGCTTCCGTAGGCTCATACAAAGTAAATGCATTTTAAGGTGGTAGAACTCATCGTGGTTCGATTCCTGAAGCACCACCGCCACACCTATTCCTACCTAAAAAGAGAAGTGTAGCGTTGTTGTGTTTTGAAGGATGGGGTGAGGGATATAAACTCGTACGAGGCGTTCCAACTTAGTCCTTATAAGTGACAAAGCGATTGTAATGATGTAGGACCCCTGTCCTACCAGGCGCTGCAGACGTCATGGGCGGCTGCGACACTTACAATTAGGTAAACTGCCTGCTCGTTTGCTACATCTATTCCATTAAAAATATGGTCAATTTTATTGGTGTTTTTTTTTGTTGTATAGAACTCAAATTGTGCATACTGCGCATAATTTGCATTTCGGTAGAATTTAGAATATTTCAGGGTTTTGTTTCCGAAAGATTTATCTATCTTTTTTTGTCTGACCCTAGAAAATTTGTACTATGCCATACAATTTTCAACTTCGTCTATTTGTATTATTTTCCGTCATTACGGGGCGTCTATTAATTATGTGAGATTATTTTGAGAATTTCTCTACTCCCTGTCCTTGTCTTAGTGAGATAAGACTCCATCCCCCCCATCCATCACATTTGTGTAGAATTCAGCCATACTCTAGTAGATAAACGCATTTTAGTTAACATAAAACTATTTTACAATTTTACATTGTTTTTTCCAAAAATATGATATTTGTCTAGACCCCCAGGGCAGATTGGCTGAGATTTGGTTCGACCCTTCCCCCCAAATGCCTCACAGAATAAATGAATGCTCTCTTAGAACATTATTAAACGAATGTAACAATTTTTGGATGTTAAATCAATTTGTAATTAAGTAACAGTCAATAAAGCTATGTGGTCTGTGACTTAATTAATCGGTGTGTTAGTAATTAATTAATTGTAATTAGAGCCTACGGGTGTTAATTAAGTTCTACGTATGAAGTAGTATGTGATATTTGGCACTTTTGAATTAAGTTTATTACCCCGTTTTTGTTAAGGCGAATTGCTAAAAGCATTTTACGTTTTATTTAAGTCATAAATGACAATCGTCTACTTGTAAATGGGTCTAAGGAATCCGAATTTCTTGTTACTTTAAGTAAACTAAAGTTTAAAGAGTATATTGAGTTTTTTCCGGTATGCCGAGGGTGCCCACGTACCAATGGATCGATCGTCATTCGAATCGATCAGGCAGTGTCGATCGGTGCTATCGATCGACGATAGAATGTATCGGTCAATGTCGATCGTCACTTTCTACGTCCTGCTTTAAATACATTTTAAAATACTTCAATGATGTATCAATGAGTGATGTATCGTCAATCATTTTATCTGTCGGTATCTGTTGAACAGCCAAAGTTAACACCAATCGATGAATCGAGATCATCGGTCGACAATGGTTTAATTGATGTGTGGACACCCTAATGTATACAATTCAGTACACAAAATTACTAATACACATATAATATACACGTCTATAGTACCATGACGCCAATTTAAATCAGATGCTTATAGAAATAGTGGGCGATGTAGATAGTAATTTGTCGTACAAGTTTCAACATGTTTTGATGAAGCATGTATACAAAATTGTCGTGAAGAAACGAAGAGAACAATTATTTTGCAATTGTTATTGGAAAAGGTTACATATAATATTATCGCCTTAATTAAATAATATAGCAGCAAGATGACCTGATTTATGTTCTCTCGTGACTGCAAGGCCTTATTTAAAAGTCTTAAAATAATACTTTCAAATATGACACCGCGTCGTAGACATGATGTATGTGCAGAACGTTAGAATGAAAATAAATAAGCAAATGATTCGATAAAATTACAGCGAGTTTTGCTCGAGCATAAATCGTAGTGTTACTCGAGCATTCGTTGTTTCTTACCCGAGTATCTATAAGGTTTGAAACATGCCCGAGTGACACGCTCGAGTATTATCAATTCCTCTTTCGTTCTTGTATCTACTTGTACTTGTTGCTTAAATATTATTATAAGGCCTTGGGGAGAGCATTTTACCATACGCATATGTCACTATAAATTTTACAGATGTGTGTTTTAATTAAGTGTATTAATAGGTTTGTGTACGACGTAAATTAAAGCCCGACTTCAAACAATTATTGAATAACAAAACTTAGTAACTTGGTTTTAGTTTGAGTTTAGTCGATATTTTATTGTGTATTTATCATTTTATAGTGGAAATACTGCAGTTTTCATATGATTTTTGTATTATTTTTCCGGATTAAGACAAAATCACTATTTTTAGCGCTTAGGGTACTTCTGTTTTCGTGTTGCTTGTACTTTTGATTTTTCATTAAGTAAGTTCTTATTATTTTCATTTTTGTATGTGTATTTAATTAACGGAATCTTAATTATATTCCGAAACAGTAAAATACTAAACGAAAACGCAAGTTACTTTATCTGAGATTTTTTGTATTTTTGTAAACAGAAATGAATTGATTACGATATATTACAATTTACATTACAGACATTGTACTTGAGAGACACGTAGCAGTGACACAAAATTATTAATACGTTACAAGCACGTGTCTGTGTCGTGTGACATTAAGAGCTCTAATTGTTAAAACTTTGTGCCTTTACTGGTATGTGTCTGGAAATGTAAATTAATTCAATAGTTAATTGTGTCCGGGCTTTAATTTACGAAAATCCTATTATAAATTATTTTTTGTTTCACGAAAACTAACTATCCTATCCTATTCATGTAAATGTGAATATTTTTATAGACATTTTATCTTGATAATATCCGTAATTTTATTCATATTTAATCAATTTTCAAACTCATAAAATTAAGATATTGTCTAGTATGTATGTCTATCTATCTATGTGAAACATTTTGATGTTAGATTTGGTGTGATATGTAATAAAAAATAAAAGTAAATCCGTTTGTGCTTTTTAAACCTTATTTACTTCTATAAAATAAATACATTATCAATAGAAATATCATTATCTTATAAATATAAATAAAATTGATGTGTCTGTTGGTAATATCAAGATAACAGCTGTTTACTAAATGTACGTTAAGGTATATACCTTATGAGTTATGAGTTATACCACGTTATGAGTTTCATCTTACTCTTGTTATAAGTTTCATATGAAACTCATAACAAGAGAAGCAATTATATTTTTTTGTATGTGTCTATTAATGTGAGGTAATTTCCGAAATATCTGGGCTGATTTTCAAGGGAGTTGAACTGGTAAATAGCTGATGTTAATACCACTTTTATTTTAGTAAATTTTTTAGGGTTCGACTTTGTTTAAATTATTGAAGGTCCAAAATTTGAGTTATATGTAGGTCACGTTATATTTTTTTAAACGCGAGTGAAACCGCGGGGAATAGTCGTGGATAATAATTTTTGTTAGATTGTTTTCAAGAGAATCTTTAGCTTTTAAAGGTGGTAGAACTCTTTGTAGTTCGACTACGGCGGCACCACCGCCACTCTTATTTCTGCCTAATAACAGCAGTGAAAAAAGATAAAACAAAGTTTTAAACAATTATTTTTATTTATAGATACAACAGCAATTATTTCATAAAAGCTGAGAATAACATTTAACATATTTTACTATACACAGAAACACTAATACTTTTTACTTAACTATACGACCAGATGGTTAGTTACAATTATAGAACATTTTATTTTTAATATATTTTATTTTTAGTAGAATGTGCTTCTAATATTAAACAGTAACAAGTTATTAATAACAAAATAAGATTTTATCGAATCTACGAAATTTTAAATCCGTTTTCAAATCAAAAAGATAAAAAAAATCTACGATACTCCCTATTGTTGAAGTCTTAAAATATATGAATACAGTATAATAAAATTGTAATACAAACATCGTGGACATACAAACATACATATTGGTCAAATACATCCTTCTTTCCTTTTTTGAAGTTAGTTAAAAATGCAAGTTAAGAGACGGTACGATGTGTAAAAGCGTGTATTCAAAATGGCGGCGTAATGCGGACTGGCGGTGGCGAACAGGGGGAACGAATGAACGCGATTCGCGGGAGCTGTAGGTAAAGGCGCGAGCGAACCGATACTATAAAGGCGGCGTTACATAATGTAAATATATGTATAATCGCTTGATGAGTTGGAAGTCACCACACATGATATAAATGGAAAGTATTCTTTGTTAAACTTCGACAGTGTAATTCAGAATGAAGTAGTGCCATCTCTTGATAAGTTCCGGAAGTTGCCACACGTGATATAAAAGTATTCTTTGTAAAATCGAGTGATTCAGAACGCGGTGGCACCATCTCTTGATGACTTGCGTAAATCGCCACACGTGATATAAAATGAACGTGTTCCTAGCCAAAATTCCATAGCGTAATCCAAAACACGGTGGCGCCATCTCTTAACCTTTTAACCGCCACACAATTCTACAAAAAAATGTGCCCCTAGCGCCGAACACGTATTTTCAAGGTCAACTATAGTGATGTGAACCAATCCCTACGATAAACTAGAT
>DWRA01005289.1:0-10020 GCA_018250295.1 Spathilepia clonius
ATTTAAATTGGAGAATAATTAATACTGCTGTAATTTAATTACGCTTTAAGATGGTTACGCCGTGCAAGTTTTCGTAAAACTATGGTACCTACTATAAGTAGTGAAAACGTAGTATTAGTAGTAACTCAGTATAAGTAGTGAAAATAGTTTCGTAAAACTATAGTATAACTGGTGTATAAATAGTGAAAGACCATCAGCGAATGTTTTAAGAAAAATTACGAACTCTTAATTCATTATTAAGTATTCGATACAGTTTACGTTAATTATGAAACATTGCCACAGGGACGTCGGGAACAGCAAGTTTACACCAAACTTGTAAGTCCTCCACTACTCCAGACTTTGAATGACACTTTCAAGTTCCGTCCCCCGGCTGTTTGTTGCTTGAAACAAGAAGATCTTGTACTTACAGTAACCGTTGTAATATGCAATAGTTTATTTTTAAACCACAATAAATATGAATATAAGACTGCTGATAAATGCACAAAATTTTCGTTATATATAAACATTTTAATAATGAAAGGAATAACATTGAAGAATTAGCTGAAACCTGTAATGTTATATATCTATTTAATTAATCAATAAAATGAATGCAAGAAATCTGTTAGATATTTATTATTGCGTATAAAAAGTATTTTTAGCACTATAATTAGTTATCAGATAAGATAATTAAAGAATTAATCTTGTATAAGGAATACATTTTGCAGGCTTCCCATTACATACTTACATATTTACGAGTATATATCAACTTTATTTGCGTAATTTATACGCAACGAGGAAAGGAAGTATGTTTACGTGAGACGGGTAAGGTTATCAATTACGTTTATACCCCTACTTAATAACATGTACGTCATATTTTACCTAGGAAATGCCCATCAAACTTAAAGTGATTCATAAAACTTAAGTTCATTTATTTTACCTCACCCACCGGCAATAGTGATAGCCAGTATTTGAAACTTGACCTTTTAATCGAGGGGTCCGAGATTCGAATCTAGGCATTCAAATTTCATTTTTCAAAGTTATGCGCTTATTAAAAAAATATCATCACTACCTACAGTGAAAGAAACCACAGTAAGGAAACCTACGCTACATTAAAGTTCTAAAAAAAAGGTCTCAGAGGGGTGTGAAATCTAATTTGTACTTGGCCAGCGCAATGTACTATGTCCTAAACCATCCACCTCACTGTGAGGAGACTCGTGCCCAGGACTGGAACAGTAATGGGTTTACAACGACAACCTCACCCATTCGTTTTATTGTCTCCAGTACATTTATCATAGAACACACCCCGGAAACTATTCATAGTTTGTTCAAACGTCACTGATAAATACCAGGTAGGAACTGGTATTTGACTCAGATATGATTAGACAGGAAGTTATTATCTACCCACATCTGAACGAGGGTAACGAATTTTATTGTATGTTTTACCGGTTCGATATCACTCTTACCTTAATCCCACATTTCATTACGATAAAACATAGATATAGCTAAGCTCTGAATAGGTATTTTATCGTTGACGATATGAAAAAAATGTAATTGGCAATTCTGAATGTTTTGGGTGCTAATAATAATTCTTTAACGAGTTTAAATGGCGTTCGACGTGAGTGATATCACGGATGATGTGACTGGACGTGGACTATTGCGGTAACTCTTGCGTCCAGGATTAGAATCCTATTAAAAATATAAATGATTAAGTACCGTTGTTGTGTCTGTTGACGCCGTGTTGCCGGTGTCCGCGGTCGTTAGTCGCAACCACGAGGCCCCGCATGACGGCCCGATGGGAACACCCCGACCACCGAATCTCCCATCAGTCACCGGCCTATCGGGGCAATGGTACTGTGAACGGCAATCCAACACTGGGGACACACGGGGCCCGACGAATCACTGGGCCGTAACACAACCACTCACTACTAATCGTCACCGCTCCCTGTTCTACCTCGTCGATAATGTCGCACCGTTTCCTCGGATCGCGGCAAAACTTTCAATGTTTTGGAAACAATAGCCGACGTCGCGTAAATGAGCGAATCGAATTCAAGAGGGAAAGCGAACAAATTGTTCACAATAAACATGCAATAGCAACACTGCACTAGTAATTTTCAGATTTAACGTAAAACCGTATTACAAATCCGAAATTGACATTACGCAAACTATTCGGTATATTTTGACAGCGGATCCGGCGTGTCGATGCCGACGCGAAAGACCGTCCCCTCTGAACGTCTTCGACGTACTGACCGGAGGCAGCTGTGCGAGACTGACAAAAAAGAGAAAGAACTAGTGTGACGTATCCGACCTGTAAGCACACAACTGAAATGAGCGATTACAACGGAAATGCACCGTTTGTGAATACTACATAAAGCGCAATATTGTGGTAAGCTCAATTGTATTAGCACACAGCTGAGTCAGTTTCCTCGAACGTTGTGTGTGGAAATTCGAGACAGGTCGAACAGCACAGTCATTGGGTGCGAAAGGGATAAGAGAGACGGGCGAGCCGGGCCGATACTAACCGAACGGGAGCCGACCGCCAAGGCCGGCTCGCGTCACGATTTGCGAAGACTAGACATGCCCTTATGTACAATGTACATAAGGCTTGGCATATGGTTAAGTTTATTGGCCTAAGTTCAAAATTGGGAGCGTAAAGAATGGACTGTACAAATCTACCCTTACATCTTCAGAAAACCTTTTCAACTTCATGATACGTAACTTCTTAACTGATAGCAATATCGAAAACAATACCAAGTAATTCATAAACAATAATTATTTACATTGATATAGGAATCACATTAACGTCACCATTTTGTTCAGCTGGTTCTACACACATGTTCAATATTTACCATGTATATACAATCAAACAATGGTACAATACGAACAACTCGTTCATATGAATAAGTAGGTACATAAAGAGACGATTGTCTGAAATTTCATGTTGAACTTGTAATATTTTTTCCAGGTGCAGACATTGACTCACACTTGACCTTTAAAAAAACAAATGAACGAAGACTTAAATATTCACGTCGTGGTATAGCAATTAAGAACTGGTTAACATTTAATTTTACACCATTAAAAACTATAAAATTCGTATAATTAGAAAGTCAATACCAAATATGTTGATCTTAATGAACTTTTCCTTACGTATTAACATTTCTACTCGATTTATTAAAATCCCCATATAAAACTGCATTTAAAATGACCCACCTCCGAGTAAGACATTATTCCTTATATGCCAAGTGGGCAGGAATCAATCTCATTTAAGCTTTATACAATACACCAAAAAAGAGATCGTTAGCGAATGTTCTGCTAATTGTTCGGTAGCTAAAGCTTTCGGAATAACAAACATCTGAATGACCATTGCGAACGTGCACTTTTTAATGCATTGTTATTTTTTCCACGGAAGCCAGTGAGAGTGAGAGCCAAGTTTACATTCTGTCAGGAGCGTCAAATAAAGTTGCATGTACAGATACATTCGGAGACGTGAATTATCATAATGCAGAAATTAGTATGTTGACCGCCAACTGAATCTGGTAAATCCTGAAGAAAGATACATAGCTGTTTTGCATAATATACGAATACATATGGTTAGCATCGCATTGTGTATAAATGTTGTTTGGCCTGTGTGTGATTTCATACATTTCTTTAGATTTCACAAATCTTGTAATTTAAGAGAAATTTCTGCGTCTGTCTTGTTAAAAAAAAAACAATTCAAGACAAAATAAACTGACGTCTTCTTATGTTCTTCTTCGTGTGTGTAAGTCAAACACCTATCGATACACAAAAGAAAATGAGAATTTGAAATTTCTCTCAGCATCCGCCTGATCTACGAAGCATAACGGCGACAATATGCGAATTACACATTATACATTGAATTAAACATAATGTGCACTACTTCTAAGTCTTCGTGTCAAACTATTATTGATTGCAATGAATGTTAATGAGCAATTAGTTATACGGTTGAAACGGTATTCTATTTCCGATTTACTTTAACGATCGTAATTGCATTGACAATTATTATTACATACATTTAATGATGTAGGTAAGCATGGAAAGTTAACATGGAAATGGAAATTTTTAGAAATCTGTCAACATTATAAAAATAATTATGTAAATGCGTTAACGAACACACAAGAGAGCTCTGTAAATAAAAATACTTAACAACAATAACAAAATAAATAGAATTAATATAATGCAGGGATAAGTACGAACAAAACATGTCAATAAAGCAGTAAAAAAATTCAACATTAACAGGGTAACTTAATTTCAGCCGATATCTAAAGTTTTTATATCTATTTACCGAAAACATATTTAGATGCGCTTAGGCACGCTAACAGTGTTATTAAACATAAATATTCCACCTTATATGAGTTGGAATTACTCAATTATTTTAGAAAACTTTATTTTTCTCAGTAAAATATTATCTAAATAAAAAATTTCATCCTTACCGTCGAGCCGATTCCGAGAAATCGATTACATAACAATAGTTCATGAACCCGATAATAGAAGCAATCAAGTAAAAATAAATTATAATTATTTGCAACATTTTGGTTGTTATTGAACTGAAATAAAACTACAAAATTGCAATGACTGAGCACAAATCATCACACACGTAATTCTTGTTCATACGAGAGATTTCATATAGATGTAACATAGACGAGAGAAACCTAAGTATGACTATCTAATTGTAAAGGTGATAGAATTATAGATTTTAAAAGGAACTGACTTTCTCTACTTTTGATTGAATGCAATTCAATGATACGAACGAAATATCAGATTTAATTTTTTGTACAGTAGGACCAATTTTTATCAACTTAAAAATACAAAGCGTTACGTAGTGCATTATAAATACATGTTTATACTATTTTATGTATCACACATGTATTACACATATGCAACACAGTTATAAAAACACTCAATCCAGTCATGTCTAGACACAAGGATAATAAATCTGTTGAGGAAAAGGGAAAAGCGAAATCGTCATATTGCATTACTACGTCAACCAGATGTCTGGGTGGGTACGAGGTACGACGCGCCTTCCGGTCCATTCCAGTCCAGGTCGATCTTAATTTTAAATCTGAAGTATATCTTACACACCTTTCAACCAATATGTCGATTTTTTCGAGAAAAAGTATATAAAACAAACTTAAATTTACGTAAATTTATAAAATCGTGGAATTAATCAGAACTTATTTACAAAATGAACATGTGCACTTATACGATAATTACATGTTTAAATTAGATTAAAACTAATACCATAACCATAATAAACGACTTTAATTGCAATTAAATTGTGGGCATGTCGTGTATATTTTGTATTTATTGTTACACATTTATTTACCTCTCCCCTGGAGCCTCGGCTCCTTCATGATTATTTAAAACCAGTTTATATAAATCTTTGTATTTATGTATTACTCGAACCAACTGTATTTTAGAATTTCTTGCCCAAAAAGTGTGTACCAGTAAAAGCAACGTTTATTTTAAAACAGTACTGGGTAGTGGGTAAGAGTTTGAAATAATGCGTTTAATGAGGCACATGTCGTGTTTCTAGAGTAGTCTAGACTATGAAAAATGTTTCATTAAATAAGGAAGGCATACAATAAGTATTCTACTCATTGTTCTGATCCGGTGGTACTATCAGAAAAAATATTGAAACTGTCAATTTGCAAGTGCCTCCGTAGGCCTATACTAAATAAATACATTTCATTTTATTGTAAAACAATAGGCATTCAAAGTCGTAGTCCATGATAAAGCACATTTACTTTGCGTTATTCTCTATAACCTCCTTCCGTGTAGCCTAGATTTTAGTATTTCTCCATGTTAAATCTGAATATTCATTCAGTCTGATATTTATTCAAATTTCTAGCATCCATGATGTTAAAAGCTTTCTGTGTTTTTAGATTAATTGCTGATCAGTAAAATTTGTTCATATCTAGCCTTCTTCCTTTTTTAATCTTTATTGTTACTTTATATGTATCCCTTAAAACAATGGAGTGTGTAATACTTGAAAATACAACTATAAAAGTAAAAACGTTTCATTTGTAATAGACTGAACCTATATCGAATGGATTTCCAATTTATTTACAAGTGCGTTTTCAATTTCTTATAGTGCTGAGTCAGACTGGACAATAAATTGTGAGCGAATCGGTGAATGTCCACCAAGGTATTGCACCTTATCTCTGGACTATTTTAGGGCTTGACGTAGATTGTCGATATCTTATTGCACCTGCATGGCCAAATCTAATGAAATTCAAGTCAAACGTTCACAATTTAGATTCCTCTTGTTCACTGAATAGGTTTCGGACTCGAATCCAATACGTGTTTCATTCGACATATGATACTAGGCGATCAGAGTCACATTTCGGTGTGTTTTTAACGATAAACTCGTTTTAGTAAAGTTGAGCAGACTAGGTCCTTAAAGCAATACGTCTGATATAATATCATTGAGCCGTATCGGTTTCAAAGTAGGTATCAGTTGTTTATATCATATTCATAATACAGCTATCATATATTACGTTATGTTTATAGTCTAACAAAAACAATTACGATTAACAACATCAATCTATTTTATGTCTGTACAAGGGCAGAAGAAAGAGAAATGACTTGGAGTGGAGCGTGTATCACAAAGGCAGTGGAGTTAAATTTTTAATTTAGTTTTTCTTAAAAAGTAAAGCCCACCAAAGTCATGTGTGATTTGTTAAGATTATGACACGAACCAATTAAAAAAACAGGATGTTTAAACTTTTAATCTTGTCGCAAACTTTCTTTTTATGTATCGCTCGTCTCGTCCAGTTTGTTAACATAATATAAAATGTCATCGAATGCCGTCGGACCGGTTGCGATGAAAAGTATTTTTTAATCGTCGATGGAATTGCCTTCGGTGTTGTTTTGAAAGCTGCGAAATATTTTTAGATCCGACGCGAACGGTTCGCCTAAATAGGCACCGGTAATTGCCTATGGCCATATGTCGGTCCGAGCTGCACACTAATGTGAATTTAATGTCAATTGGACGCATGTATGGTTAAAACATTCTAGTTACCCGCTAATTAGCAATTGTTTTTGTAATGTAATATATCATGCCATATCTTATTCACAGATTGCATGACACAATTGTCTTAAACATCGATGAGAATCAGAATCAGAATCATTATTAGTACTTACACACAATTCTCAAATTACAATTTGTTATTTCATCATAGCTGTTTCACTTTCCAATGAAGAAAGAAAAAAACTACATTAGCACAATTTTGTGTGTCGTCAGTTCGTCACATTCGCCACTTAGGAAACGTTGGAGTGGCCTCGAACCATTTGAAATTCATTCTAACAACGATACAGTGAAACGTCACACTCAAATTCAATAAAAGTTAATCGAAACAGAATAAAGAGTACCGAAAATAGAATTCAAGGACCTATCAAGCACTATAACACTATCAGAACAATTTGAAACAAATTTTCTTGAGAATAATACAACCGTTTGGATTTTAAACTTTTAGCTCTTGAAGTTTATTTTAGTTGTTGGAACCTTAATTTCGTTCCTACTTTCATCCGTATTAGTTTCATCAATTTACATAACAAGGACATCAAATAAATTACATTCAACTTACAGTTATTTTAAGAATATAGTATTTAGGGGTATTAAGCTTTTAATCAGTCCACGTATTATGCAATTAGATACTTCGTATTTTACTACATCGATCATTAGGTCGTGTTTTAGATCCAATTGTTATTCAATCAAACGTTACGTGCGATGGGAGCGAACAAACACCATTACCGGTAACTACACGAAATGAATAGGGGACTGACTTGAATTGCAGATGACGTAGCGATTGACGTGACAGACAATCATCTATCGGACGAACAATGCCATTTGCTAACATAAGTTAATTAAAATATTGTACAAGAGCTGCGTTCATTATGTACATAGATATACTAATTCATGTGCCATGGTTTGTTTCATAAATATACTTATACGAGTGTTCATATCATATGTTAATGAAAATATAATATTTTTTTTATTGTATACAAGTAGCAAACAAGCTTATAGTTCACCTGGGTGTAAGTAGCCACTGTCGCATGGACATCTATAATTAACCCTACATAAGGTTACGTCCTACCAGAGGTCGACCACAGATTTTTTGCTATCATTGATGAGGCAAGAATCTCATGTGTTTTTAATAGGTTTTGCGGTTATGAACTTCATGCCAAAATATCAAAAAATAAACTGACTTATTTTAATAACATTACTTTATGTGAAAGCTGTATTATATTACCAGAAATATGTAATAATCCTCGTGTGTTATTTGAAAGAACGCTCCGTTGTTTGACTGCGGCAGCATCGCTAACACACCTTCTGCTTTATCACTTTTGTGTTCACGTTCATATGGTAACATAAGTATTAAATATCTATCTTAGCACAGAAGATATCTTTATTACTAAGAATACCTTTTAAAACAGTATTTTCAACTCTGTCCTCGCAAGTCAGATGTTGATACTAAAATCAAAACTTACTGTTTCACTGGTTTATTTTTAACTGGTATATCTTTTAAGGTTTTATTTTTCAATAAAAAATTACATGTTATTACTTATTGATGTATTTGTGTTATTTCCAAATTCAAAAATGACAAGAATATAAAATTTGAAGGTTGATTACAGAAACCTACAGTACAGTGTGCGGTTATTACTTAACATCAAAGAGTTTGCATATTCCTTAAGCTGTTCTTTTCCATGAAGAGTAATACATTTTTTCTGTAACATATATTTTTTATCTATCTCAAATGACGTATGTATGTAGGTAGGTATCAAATATTAAAAGAACGATTGGAAACGGTTCACACCTACAAACATTTACATTTGTGCAATAATCTGTGTGTGCGAACCGTTCATGTGTAACTTCCTGAATTCCAACAACCACGCATGCGAAGCAACAGCTCGAGGTTAAATAGAGATAAAACTTAGAATATTATAATATTTTCTATATTTAAATTTAATATAATATCATTTATATTTAAAGGTTACGGTCTTAGACACGTTTAGGCACTGGTTTCAAATTGATATCCACTATCTAAATTTTATTAGGTTCAATAGCTTGAGTTCCTCCTTTTTTGAATAATATTTCGCCGATTTAATCTAACCAAAAGACAGTTCCTTTCAAAATATCAGGCACCATATATCTATATGTAGAGACGACAAAAAACTGAAATAAAACTGGTTACAAATAAAAGACCATAATATCGCAATACGATTTAGCGCCAATTTCAATATAGGACGTCTTATATATATTTGTACAGATAAATAAAATGTAAAAAATATATATGTGAACGGTCGAATATTGCAATACACGTTCCATTTATAAACCTCTTCTATACTTTCCATATTCTCAGAAATTAAAATGGGAACATACGATAAAATATATTGCATGTGTGGATATTACACGATTCGCACGACGCCATTATTTGTAATGCAAAACTGCAAACATCCTATAGTTACGGCGACGCACTGGCTCCCCGTGAGAGTTTTGCAATAACATTTCAAAACAAACCGTCGTGTTTGCATTTTAAATTAATCAACACATCGTTGAGGTCATTAAAATTAAAATATAAAAGTTTTTATAACGTTTTGAGTTAACTGTAGTCATTGTCATCGATCAATTTCTGTTACAGCCGAGTATCTGGGCAGGCCTCTTCAGTCAGAAGATATTAGGCCAGTGTCAATGATGATGACCAAGTGTTTCTTTTTTACAAAACTTCCAGGAATCCAGTTCAAATTCCAATCCCAGATTTGCTTCATCGCCGGAGCAATTGATAAATAATCTGTAATATGCACATAACTTCTAAAATTAAATGTCGAAAGGGCTGTTCATAGGATTTCACTTCAAGCTTAAGAGGCCAAATTTTAATTAACGAACCTATTACCACTTTTTTGCATCTAAATCATTTTTGTCTGTAGTAGGAAGTAACGTGAACTAATGATTCGTGTATTCTCTTTACTTCGGTAGCATTGAAAAGCTTTTTGCCACCGGAGCAAGGCGAAGTTCCTGTGAAC
>DWRA01005290.1:0-10019 GCA_018250295.1 Spathilepia clonius
CTTATTTCTGCCTAATAACAGCAGTGCTAAGCGCTGCTGTCTTCTGGTTTGAAGGGTGTGGTAAGGGAGATAAACTTTTGCAACAATAAGTTGTTGCATACTTATATATAACATTTCAATTAAATTAATAGGTTCATTACAAGTCTGACCGATCGATCGACATGCTAGCTTTTATCATCACTACATTTGTTTTCACAGCTCGTACCTCCACAGAATTACTCAAGATTGGCAGCTGAACTTTTCAGAAAATTCCCCAACAATTCTCTAACCACTAATACTAATTGGAGCATTCCACTTGAAACAGCCATGACAGAACTGGGGATGTGCCATGTCATTAATTCTAATGTTGCGGTATACGATAATCCAATGTAAGTTGCCCATCTACCAAAACTACCCTTACCCAAGGTATGTTTGTGTATATCCTACCTACAATAATGTGCAACTTCCTTGAAAACTTAAGCATTGACACCTGACTTGACTAACCTAGCTTTTAAGCCGCTCCAAATAAAAATAACATTTGCCACCCAAATTGGAAGTTAAATTTGTCACAGTCTATACTAATATGTCGGCGACAAAAATCTATAAGTGTTAGCGCCAAGTGAATTAATTACGTACAGCGATAAATAACTTTTTACTTTTACATCGTCCAAGTGCCCTCAATTATACCGACCCTAATTTTTGCCGCTCTAGGCTATTGCTCGGCTTGCTATCTTTACACGGGCCCTGGATGTGGACATGTTGAATATACCTTTAAACAGTTTCTACAACTTTTATAGCAAATGGGGAAGAAAAGCTGAATATACCAAAACAAATATTGAGCTAACCATATACGAGGGAGATTTTCTGGCACAAATTACCAACTACGCAATAAATTATAAGGTAAGAAACCTACCTAGTTGTATGAATTTCGGTCTCATAAAGAATCTAAGAAGATATTTTTCTATATTAGGTAAAGGAAAACAATATTAAATGTGCCTACGTAAGCACCTATATATAATTATGTGCAAGTTCAATTAATTGTTCTCATAAGTACCTATATGAAATCAGCCACCCCTTTCGCTACTTTGGGCGACTATTGCATTAGATAAATAACTGTCTATATTTTCTTAATAGCTAAATAACCTGCTTACAAATATTTTTATGAATATCCTAAATAGTCCTATTGTCAAAGCTTTAGTAATTACATAAAATGCACTAAATGTGAAATTAATACTTACTCAGGTTTACATACACCATCCAGATGAGTTAGTTCTAAGTACCAGCCCCTCATTTACTTTCGACGTGGAAGGAAATGTAACATTTGGTCTATCAGTTTGGAGCACACGAATATCAGAAGAGCTGCGGCCGAAGTCTATTTTATTACGAAAATGCAGGTTAGTACTACGCCAATTAAAATTAAGCGTCCTATTTTATAGATAATTTAATCCATTTCTTTTAATTACAACTTATTTTCTTGTAAATAAACTAAGATTTCTATCTTTAAAGTTGATTTATTCCAACGACCAAAAATATTGGACTTGAAGGCTTTCTACTTTTAGATATGCCTACCTATTCATAGATCATAATCACGATCTGAACAATTACAGATTTGTAAATGAACCGCTGAATAAGCGATACCCAGTTTACTCATACAACCATTGTATATTAGAGTGTAGGATTGGAATCGTTATTCAGTTATGTGGATGCGTGCCCCATTTCTATAAACCTTTGGGTAAGTTTCATCCCGACATTATTTTACTAATTACCATTAGATTGTGTAAGTTCTAGATCTTTTACACTGAAATTATATACAAACCCAAGATCAGCAATTATATTTTTTGTCGTCTATATCAAAAATGAATTACCTTTAACTGTGCAGGAAGACATTTTGGACAAAAGGTATGACAGAGGTTTACACAATTGTATCAAAGATGTGTGATGTTATCCTCAAACTTAACAAGGATGGCAGCTGAACCATGTGACTATAAAAAAATAAACAGTTACAGTTAATGATTATAAGTACTAAGAGCCGCAGCAGAAATGTTACTTCTAACATCAGCTTTTGACTATTTAGCTCGGAAACTAGATGCAGCGATCAAAAGCTAGACCAAGCTCATCGCTGTTATTTTTGTCGCTCGATGCAGCAACTGTACGTGAAAAATGTTGCAACAATAATGCACTCGCTAAATTATGCCTTTACGAAACAACGCCCGAACATACAAAACTTTACCTAAATGTGATGCAACATCAATGCATACGCAAACCCCGAGTCGCCAATGCTAAAAGTATCTAGTCTCCTAGAGGCGTAACATGCAAAGGTTTTTCTGTTCGCAGGCAATGAACGTGTTTGTACTATCAACGAATTGCAATGTGTCCTTAAATATAAAAAAGAAATAATGTCACTAACAATTCCCAATTATCTTTTTAAAAGATTCCCACATTCTAAGAAGCTTAAAAAGTCACCACGAGATTGTGGCTGTCTAAGTAATTGCGAAACAGATATATACCAAAAAGATAACGAAGTTTTTATATTTGAAAAATCTATAGGTAGACTTCAGATGGGAATAACCAAATTCCCAAAAATTAGATTTGTACGGGATATCATTTTTAATTTAAATGATATATTTCGTGAGTATTGAAACTTAAAATTTAATAAATGAATCCTTTTTTTCATAATGTGGAAGTAGCACACGAATTAACTGCATTCCAAGTGATGGCAAGTAAAGTAAATGGTCACTGTCGCCTGGACGTCTGTATCTCACTCTATGTGGAACTGGTGATCTACCTGAAGCAGATCACCTATGCTATGCGTTGCCACTCCTCAGGACTAAGATGGTCATCTCATATAAATACTAGACGAATCCTAAACCCAATGTACCTATAATTTTACACGCTTTTATTTGACTTGCTTTGTTAGTTCGTCTTAACGTAAAATCACGCCACTGACAGGACAAATCATGCCACTAATTTTTAAATCAGTTAACCCCAACCGATTATCATGAAACATTGTATACCTACACTTGGATGACAGTGCATGATTAGAATAGTGAAGCCCTACTAATGCCAATATGGCCAACATAATATTTTAATGCATCCCCATATGAGATTCAAATAAAAGGGTTTTCTGAGTAGGAAAAATACAATGCGGTCACTAAAATGTTGTTAAAAAACTTATTTAATATAAATGTGTTATCCTGTATATTGGTATATTACAGTGAGAAGCGGAGGAGTCATCAACCTTTTCATCGGAAGTTCTATAATTTCCATGATGGAACTGATAATATTTATGATAAAATTGTTTTTCAAGATCGCAATAGAATTAATTACATGAACACATACAAATGTGGACCATAATTATGTAATACACGGGTACAAATAAATACAAAGTTTTGTATAAAATGTTCATTTTACTTAATAACCATATTAAAATTGTCTTAAATTAAAACTCTGTACTCGTAAACTCGATATCTGAAAAGAACAAAAGAATAATGAATTTTAAAATTAAACATACAATATTCTAAACTTTAAAGTTTTTTCAGTCAAGTAAAAGTATTTTCAGTCGTTTGTCTGACCACTGACTCAATAAACCCATGTGTTGGGGCTTTTCAATTTTATTGACTTTAAATAAATATTCTAGTAATTTATTATTATTACTTTGTTTTTGTGTAGAAGTAGAAAACGAACATACAGTCCATCTGATGTTAAGTGGCTACTAGCGCCCATGGAAATCTGTAATCAACCTCAAATAAGATTAGATCTTACCTAAAGTCAGTCACCGGTGCGTTGCTACCATGGAGTTGGAATGCCTTGGATAGGCATGCATCCATTGTAATCAGAACACAGTAGCGCTTAACACTACTGTTATTAAGTAGAAAAACCGTCACACCGATGGTAACACATCCAGAGTCGAACCACAAATAATTCTATCACCTTTATTACATTTAAGTGATCATTTGAAACCCTCCACAAAAGCCTTTATAAGGATACCTCATTTTAAAAAGTGTATTTACCATGTCAGTAGGACCTTCTATCGAACATCATCCAACTCAGTATTTTATCACAACATGTTAATCACAATCACGTTAATCGTCAACATTTTCCTGAAATCAGTCTGAAATTCCACAAGCAAAATATTAATATCAAGTTGTGCATAAAAATATATGCCTATACAATAAACATTTTACCTGCACATTGCGTACTTTTTATTTGAGACTCCAGGAATATCCCTCATTAATGTCCGATTATCTCGACATTGCATCCGTACCAATAAAGCTATCTGAAAGTAATTACAGGATTTACCCATCGAATATTACTATTAATATGTATAGAAATTATCTTTAACCAAGAGCTAAAAATACCGAATTAAGTACTACTGTAAGTTAAATAAAAAACAATTTCAATAAAGAGTTGGCAAGACGACAGTACCCCATATACACTAAAACTTCAACAATGAGTCATCCCCGAGTGCCACGCTAAACCAATCGCCAACGTTACCAATTTACCATTTCGACCAACTCGACATATTTCAACGGCAGTCAATGATCTGTGAGAAACGTAAGATTAGATACAAAGAAATATGAAGCATTATACAAAATGTAACCAGAAACATTTTGAAACATGACTTGTTGAAATGTAGTTATAGGCACGGATCTTGGAGCTCCCGATAACAGTTGTTAGCAATGATATAATGTAAGGAAAGACGGAGACACGTTGTGTATTACAGGAACTAAAGACGTATACTAGCTCTGGTACAACATGCGGTAGTCTATGACACTATTGCAAAAATGTATAGCGCACAGGTAATTAATTATTCTAAAGATTTTAGTATGTAAATGAACCTAATACATGACATGGGGATTTTGGAAGTTTTTGTACCATAATTAATACAAAATTGCGACATAGGATTAATGTCCTGAGCGAGTGATTTGCTATTTTAATTGAAAATGATCTGGTGCATTGAAATATGTGGAAGAGTGCATTTAGCATCTAAAATCAATATACCCTAATTTATAGGCGCATACAACCTGTCTTCGTCTTTTTACCTTTTTATTACCATTGGTATATTTCGTGACACAAAATGTCGCTATGTATGATAAATACCGAATTACTACAAGCTAATTATTCTACAACGGACTTCGGCGCCAAACGGAAAACGAACTATGTCGCAGGAGATTTCAACTTTCGTCCATCATACGTCATCCCCGCCAATAAAACCTAAATAAATAACCTATTTAAGCAACGGTCGCAACTCAAGATCCATGCCGCGAAATAACTTGTATTGAAATATCTGACGCCCATGCAAGCCGCTCCAATCAAAGAAAAAATCCAAATTCGTAGACAAGAACACTTACCCAGTAACAAAAACTATTTAACATGTCCTGAATCTACTAAAGGTAGAAGCTTCTTTGAACTTGATGCAGTTAAAACAATACTCCTCTTGAGAAAACACTTTTCGGTCAATCACGACATAGTAGATAATATACAAACAGTGTGTGATAAATGACAATTAAGATTAAATTAAACTTATCTGCACAATGCACATGAACATGCCAATACATTTTACAGTGGTTTGTCTCAACATTAATTATTGAAGTAATGTTAAACTTCGTGTGATCGTGTAACGATGAAAAATAATGATTTGAGTGAATTATTACCAACATCAGCTCTTCAACTTCTGACGAATTTTATTGAAAAGCGGCCTAATTTTGTTCCTAGTAAAAGAGTTGTATGACACCCACAGACAAATGCAGTGCGGAGATTTGTTTACAAATATATATTGCAATCGTCAAATAAATTATAAGAATCAGATCAAAAACAGAGTTTCACCCTAGTGCAAAGAATGCAAATTCCAGGTTTGGCGACGACGCTTTTTGAGAAACCGGTAACAAGAAGGTAAATCTCAGTAATATGCTCTAATCCCTGTGATAAATCGTGTAACCGTGGTATTCGTTTCAATATTTTAAAAATATTTGTTGTGAAATCTGTACAATACATTTAAACATGTTTCAATCACCTGACATAAACATGATTTAGAGGAAACTCATAATACAAAGAAATCCATCATGTGTTTAATTATGATAAGAAAAATTATAGACGAATATTTCGGACACGTGAAACCGACAACATTAAAAGTATCCAAAACCATATGTATAAGTAATTCGAATGTTAAATTAAATTATTTTACGTACATACTTCACTTTTATATTTACCACCTTAATTGTACGCAATGAAGAATAATTGTTTTTATCGAAAATTGAGATTTACACGTTATATTGACCCGTTCTTGAATCGTGGTTATGCTTGTCTCTGACGTCAACAAGTCTGCCGACGTCAGTATCATGTTTGACACGATATAACATGTTGAGGCTGCCCTTCAGATATCCTATTAACATCCAGGAAACAAAACACAAATTAATTGCTCCCTGTTATAAGGAAACACTTGCGTTAACGACATTATACAACTATGTTGGAATATATACCTTATTTGATAACAATCATTGCACGACGAGGTACCTACCATCGAACTGTGTACCAACTTATTGATGTAAGTATTCTTGTACCCTAGCCGCCGTCCAATTTAAACCACACCTTACAACTTAGTAACAATTTAAACCACAACGATGTTTTTCTGACATTTCTAAAATTTCCTTTATTTAACTAAATGGTGTACAGCAAACATTAAGACTTACGGCTACACTAAAATACAAGCACTTGTCATTAAATCATGTCAAACATAACCGAAGAGTGAAGACACGTCAGCAGCGGATGTGATTAAGACGACGATGGAAAGCAGTTTTCGAACGAACAGACCCAACTTCAATACCACATTCCTGAAAACACAGAAACAAAATTTATTTAATATTCCTACGACACCATGTAGTAAATCTGCGACAGCATGTTTTTATAAATGTACGTATATTGGCCGCAGCTGAAGGACAAATTCCAGTCAGTGCTGGTTTATTATTCACACAGCTCAAGAAGATCGAGCAACCGAGTATAATCCGCCTTTGCCTATACCGCCCATGCATAAAGTCTCCCGAAAGCAAAAACACAAGCAAGAATTTCATCATATTTTGAAGATAGGGAACCAAGGAAAACAAGGTCGTGTTTTGTACAAAAGCAACTGAATTAGGCACGACATAGATAAGGTTGAAAGCTAAATAATCAGAACCAAATGTTGACCACGGTGCTGAGTATATTATCATATTTTCTTAAGACTCTTCATTAAAAATTCATCGATGCATTTTTTTTTTGTTATTTAATTACAAGAAATATCTAGATATAGATGAGACCAAAATTGGGACTGATAAGAAACTTCAAGTTAATTAAGAGACAAAGAACATTCATAGAAATAATCATATCATGAAATGTGTTTATACATATAGACTCACCTCAAGGATGTTTAAAAAAAACGGACATCTATAGTCCTGCCATCAATACGTGTCCTGTCAAACATTTCTGATAAAAACATTAAGGAAAATATACTAAATAATATGCACTGGAAGAACAATTCGACATAAATGAATTTAAGACAATGGCAACATAATTTTTCTAGCTCTTTCCATAGGGTTATCAAACAACTAGAATATTTTTGCCATATCATATGCCTGATTCTAAACATTGATGAAAAATTTGAACAATGAAGTAATAATATCACATGCAACAACAATTAAATATATGTTTACACTTTTTGATATCCATAAATGTATTATTTCAAAGGATACTAATTGCTCTTTCTGCATCCCATTCCTTATGGAACCGCACAACAGCTGTATCCGGAGCAGTAATTTCAGCGAACTTTACATCACCACATTCACTAAATTTCTCTCTAATCAACTGCCATGTAACTGTCGGCGGTAGCTGTGAAAGAATGAGATACGTATATAATTAATGTAATAAGTAAAACTTAGAATACTATGTATAAGATAAATTACTTCATCTAAATTGATAGATAAATTCCCAGGACTTCTACAGACATATTTAAACCAAAATTAGCCAAATCGGCCAACCCACTATAGAGTTTTAGCAATACTAACAACAGCAATTGATATTAGATTAATTTCATTAATTATTATTGTTCTTATGTTATTATTATTATTGCTAATATCATTATATCTGCATCCGCGGATGTCTAAATGTTTGCATCCATAACAACCCTAGTCAATATCCATACTTGTAATAGGTGGAGTAGAATTGTTGCAAAAAATCAATAGCAGTAAATGATCTTACATTTGTTATGATAACCATGTCGGAAGTCTTTTCTCGGGTGGGCTGCTGCGGTACTGGCTCGCGGCCATAGCCTTGACCAGGTACTGACACATTTCCCATTTGCCGGTTGGTTCCTGTAAAACATATAAAGATACACATTATTTTGATGTTAATCTCGCATTTTATTCTATATTTAAATTGATGCTTGACTTACCTGAAAGAGGTCCACTACTAAGCGTGGAGTTAGGTCCAAGGGACATCTGAGGGTTCAAATTTGAATTCCCAAGCACACTGGAACCCATATCAGAGTTGCCCATGCCTAAATTATTGCTGTTAACATTAACTTGCGCTTGGGCTTGAGCTGTTAGCACTGTTGCTAAGTCATTTGCTGTGAGGCCTTGTTGAAGAAGTTGATTTTGCAAGGCACCTAAACCTGATAGTCCTAGAGCCTGGAAGGAAAATACAAAAGTAAGGATGGTTTCTTCACTTATAGCATAGCTTTAGACATCAATTGTCACTTGCATTAACAGTGAAGCAGAACTTTAGCACTTCAGCCTAAACCCCTCTCACTCTAAAAAAACCTGTGCCCAACAGTGGGATAGTAATGTTCTGACAATGGCGATAGTCAGATCTATCATGGGTAAAATGAACGCGTGTAAAAACATAAACTAGCACACAAACACAAGAGCTAAGTCTAAAGCATCTTACAGATGTCTTGCCTGGCTGATGATTGAACCTGGAACCTCCTACATTTCAGTCTCCTATAATGACCCCTTTACCATGTAGGTTGTCATGTAATTAAAGGCACAAACCAATGACCACGTTACCTGTAGTCCTAAACTGTTTCCAAGGGTACTGTTTGATCCAAGACTATTTGCTGACAATCCTGTTCCTAGCCCATTCAATGCGACACTGGCACCTGGAACGGCTCCGAGAACACCAGCACCTATAGAAGACCCAGCACTTGCAAGGTTTATATTGGTTGCAGAAGGAGGTTGCGGCAAATTCCTGGCAACATCTCTGAGTGGTTCTCCATTTGCCCCCAACCCCAAACCTATGCTCTTTAAACCCTCTGGTAACCTCAATTCTGTTTTATCTGTCATTCCTCTGTCCATGCGGACTGTCATTCTACGATCGTACAACATTTGCTTATCAAACATTGAAATGGCCTGAAATTAAAAATCACCATTATAATAACATTCAATTTGTATGATCTACATTGCATATTAATTTATTTATATTACCTGTACTGCTTCAACTGGATGGTCATATTCAATAACTGCAAAACCTCTGCTGTTACCATCCTTATCAACAGCCAAGTCAATATTGCGCACTTTTCCCGCCATTTTAAACACTTCTTTAATTTTTGCACGATCTGCTTCATAATCAAGCTGAAATGTTTGTGAAATTAATTAAAAATCTATTTCACTAATATTTCTGTAAAAGTATTTAGTTAGTTATATAACATAACTATGTTTCATTACTATGGTGGAAAAAACAAGTATCAAATTGTAAATACTTACATTTGCCACAAAAACTTTCTTTACAAGGGGTGGCTGCACATTAATTGATTCAAGGAACTGCAAACTTAACCCATATGTGTTAAAGTTATCTGGCTCTCTTGGCTTATTCATACCCATGCCCCATCTGCGATAGAATTAAAATAACATTACTATATCTGCAACAATGCTAAACACAACAGAATATATGATCATATATCACTTCTTTGCTTTAATAACGTGTTATCTTAAAAAACACAATTTTATACTACTGCATAATTTAAATTTCAAAAAATATTTTACTTAATTGTGTATCATATGATTTGTGATAGC
>DWRA01005291.1:0-10019 GCA_018250295.1 Spathilepia clonius
ACACTAACGCCACGACCCAGAATGGAAATCTAAATTCATCATAAAGATATCTGTCTGGCCGGCGATCGAACACGCAACTCACTGCTTGTCAGTCCGCTATGGTGACCGCTACGCCACGTGGGCCGCCAAAATACATTCATTTAATATACAAAAAACGCTTTCTCTCACATTTTAGAACTCATAATAATAAGAGATATTCTGAAGTTTATTGACGTAAAACAACAACAAGAAACAAATATCTAATAATTTGTGCATATAGTAAATTTAACTTTCATAAAAGGCCACTATTAAATAGTTTCTGTAACTTTGTATAAAATCATTACGTCATGGCGGTACTTGATTCATAATAAAAAATGCTAACTAAAACGTTATACCTACAATAGTTGCAACGAATTAAAAAACTTAGGCAACAAAGAAATCAGCTTCTACAGCGTTTAAAAAGCACTTTATTAAAGAATTTCTTCGGCGATATCTTCTGAAGTTTGTGCACAAAGAAGCAAATAGTCTTTTGTTGGACCACAAAACTTGTTCGGAATCAAATCAAAGTTTTATCCGCACAATAATGGAACGGATATCGGGACGGCATCGCGATAAAGTCATGGGGACAATAAAATCGGAATATGGCGTATTAATGGGTACTACGACTAAGGGTAAGATACAAAATAAATGTTGTATTCTTTGTTACATTCCAAATAATAGGTATACCGGTTACACAAATTTGCTTTTAGAGAATGCGTTGTGTTGCGAATGCGAAAAGTGTATACCAAAATTAAAGGGACACTGTCTGAACACACTGATTTTTTCACGACATAAAAGTAGTAAATCCTATAATAGCTCAGGATAGGTCAGAGTGTTGGAGGTTAGGGAAGTCCTATATCTAGCAGTGGTCTATACAAAGACTAATAGATAGATTGTTAGATGTAGTTAATAGACATGATAGAACGTATCTACCTTATGTTTAGTCGATAAGGGTTTATCTCATAAACTTTCTTTTTCATAAGAATCTTATAAGACAATACTATCATTCACTAACAGAACACAATTACTTGCTGCTTTTTATGACATAATTAAGAGTGATATGGATACAATCGCATATGAACCATGATCGCTAACACGAACTATCGCTCATGTGTTTCCTCCCTAATAACTCTAAAAATAAATTCATACATATAAGGCCAAATTAAACAGACGATTTTTATCATCTTACCGGATTAGAAAATGACAAACTTAATTAAATGAGATATATTAATTAAATTGGCGACAGGACGCTTGACAAATTCAGCGCCTATACATTCTATAATACACAAAACTGCGCAGCTCTAAATTCCAAAATCTAATAAATTCAATGAGAATTTCTTTAGACTATTTCTAATCAATAAAAATACGGCGCACTCGGTGCAACACCCACCGCAGGGGCTAGTGAGTCGTGAAGCGAGACGTTTTGTCGCAGGCTTTCATCTTGCGCGCTGACTGTGACAAATGATAGAGGGGTGACGGTTACTCATAGTTCTGCCACCATGGTAGCAGTTTGAAATAATATTTCACCTGAAACGACGAGCGCAAACACTTCCGTCTTCGTAAGTGGTTCTGCGTTTATAGAGGTAATGACGTGGCTAGTTTTGTACATATTGTGTATTATTTGTTCGGATGTCATTAAATATACTAATAATACATGTACAATATTTATACAAATTGTTAGAGTGTTTACACGAATGCAATTAGCATTATACATTAGACGTTGAGTTGAGTTAAGAATAAAGACAATATATTTTTTATGAATTATTATTTATTGTCTTATACAGTACAGAACATTACTTTTAGGGATTCATTTTATTTTTATTTTTTAAATGATGTTGTATATTAGCTTAAATACAATAGTAGTTTTCTCATTTAAGTACTCAACAAAAGCATCAAATGTAATAAACTTTTGTGTCAAAACATTATACGTTCATTATATAAAAATGATGTAATATTATGTACATACATAGATAGTAATAAAAGCCAAGATATTCCAATCACCGTTTTTAAGACTTAATCTTTATTAAGATTCGATCTTAAGAGTGCGTCCAGATACTTTGCTTGTATTGGGGTATTTTATGGAGTGTACACCCCATACCGAGATTCAATTTAGATGTGCCAATGCGATAAGCTCTGGATGTTATAAGGGCAGAGGCTAAGACTCGGATGCCGATATTACGAAGAAGTGGATACGAATCCTAATAACTAACATTGGCTATAAGGAAGTATAATTTCAAATTAGATCACTTGCTGTATCATATAAAATAAGGAATTCAGAATAAAAATTACGCCATAAACTTACTTATAGTTAATTTATTAAGTATAATATGTTCGTTATTAATTAGTTTTGTTTGAAGGTAAATTGTTATTTCTAAGAATAACACCACTCTTTTTTTAATTGCGAATGTAGTAGGTGAATAAAGCCAAAACACATAAACGATACTATATATTGCGATATGATGTCGTGTTGTGATTATTTACGACGCTCGTCGTAGATTCCTACGTTACAACGCAAGGAGAAGCATACTTCTCCTTGCGTTACCCACATGACCCATAGTTGACCCATAGGTCAACTCGTTAACGACGATCGAGTCGCTAAATGTAAAAAATTCATGGTAAGGCTACAGCTTACTGCTTGTTCTCTTAAGACGCTACTGTACTTTCGGTAAAGTTATTGAAGTGTCGTGGTCATCAATACAGTCAAGCACGGTCACTGGCGACAACACCTTTTAAAACGTCATTTCTAGAGTACTAGAGCTTTCTAGGGCCTTTTATAAGTCACTATCTAGAGATAGTTGGGTATACACATTAGATTATCTAAAACGAAAAATATTTTGTAAAGGAATGTACTAGAGTATTAATATACTCGCTAAACTCATTCCCCAAATATAAGGCTGAATTTATAAGTACCGACAGTCATTAATACGAGTATTACTTTTGTTCACAAAGGAGTTAACGCACAGAAAATTGGAAAGGGTGCAGGAACAATACGGGCTTATTCAGGTTGGATGCTTCTGACAAATAATTCCTGCAACTTCATAAATACCTTGTATCATCTCTAACGAGTATTCAACAGCGAGTTGAATAACAGAGGAAATAAGAAAATGTCGGGTTCATTACAAATTAACAACATTAATAAAACTATAAGTATATTGTTTGGAAAGAATTGACATTTTACAAAGATAATTCAAATGTTAAATTTTAATTTGACACTAATTAAAATGGACTTCATATTTATAACACTGAGGTACAGTTATTATCTGTACAAAATAAAAAAATATTCTTAATTTAAAATATTACTTGGTAGCATAGAATAATTCGTATTGGACCAGTGCTCATAACACTCGTAAATTTCTTATTGACACAAAATTTTGCTGGAAAAATATACAACTGTATAGGTAGGTATTGTAATTTAAACTATACAGCTTAAAAAGTTATATGATGACTAATGTGACTAACAGAAATCTGTAATTTGTCCTCGGCATAACGTCTATTTATAATTTTGATCCTAATAATAGAGTAGAAAATTTCCGCAAATTACAATCGTCATAACTCGAAGAATAACGAAAGGTGTGCATTTTGTACAATTTTGCAAAAATTCATATGACTCGAAAACCATGACAGTCTGGACTGAAATAAAAGTCGATATTATAATAGGTTTTTATGTGACCTATATGAGGTTATATGATTATCCATGATTTTTAGATCATTCTGTATAATATGAACGTGATATATACTTACACACCTTAAAGTGCTTCATAATTAGTACCAGGAGAGTGTAACTGTAAGATTGTGTGTGGTAATTGTAATATATGACAGCGAAGTGTTGCTTTTAGCCACGTAAGTAACGCATGTTTCTTAGTTCAGACTTTGTTCCATTAGTCTTATGAGTATACAAACAGATAAAATTCATTAAAGAAAATCTAATTTAAAAAATATATACACATACTACAACAACATTTTTTAATGTCTATTTCTTTTTAACGACTTCTTAAATTGATAACTTACAAACAATATTTTGGGCTATTGAAAATAAAAGTTGTCTTATGATTTAGACAGAATTCATAGTAGCAATCCTGTAGCACTAGTTCATACCGGGCTGCTTGCATTAATTAAAAATAATTAAAACTAAATACATTGCTTAAAATATGTTTATTTTTAAATTAACCTATTACCTCAAAATTCTTATACTCTTAGTATAAACCAATATTTTTCCAACACAATAGCTCATTACTTTCATTTGAATGCCTGTCTGAAGAAAGCGCACCTTAATAATAGGAAGAAAACGGAAGAAAAATAGAATATAAGTTAAGGTCTTGAGAGCCAGATAATGGGTCTATTTAAGTATTTCGATTCAGAATAGTATAACAATAGAAAGCGTAACTATGTTTGTTATAAAATGAAAATGGATATGAACTAAGCAGTATTTAATTGCTGGACTGAATTTGAATGAAATTGAATGCACCGTATAAACAATTTTTCATACGCATGTGCGTACTAAAATATTAAACCTGCGTGACATTTTCATTCCCTGATGTGCTCCTCAGATCCCGACATGAGAGGTGAATTTTCAAAATAGGCTATCTCAGCATTTTCACATTATATCGTTATATTAATTATATTGCAGTACGGGGAGATTTGTACAGTAATGTAAACTTCGGGAAAATAATCAATTTAACGTGTAGACCCGTGTCCTACAGTGGAACGGTAATGAATTTACGAAAAACAATAATGTTGCAACAAAAATCAAACAAAAAATATGTTAATCTGTTAAAACATAACCATTATGCCACTCCCACTTTGCGTAATGAGTGGACTGAAAATGATATTGGGCTGCAAAAACAGCTTATTATAATGCTGTATTATTTCACGCGCCGCCTGAAAATACACGTTGGCTTAAATCAGGATGCTCCTTTGTACTGTCCGAGCCTGTAATAACATAAAAGAGAATATGAATATGTATGTAATAATTAGGTGGTTTTATTTATGGTTCCCAAAGTACCCCGGAGTAAGCTTTCAAGCCCCAAAATTACTAGGGAATTCCACAGAGATTTTTCATTTAGATGCCTCTATAGAAGTAAACTTATTTTATTAACTTCTGCGTACTTTTAATTTAAAAAGGTGTACGTATATACTTACATTATCGAGTATTTATTACTTAACGGTAAGAATTTCATTCTACCATACGGGATCTAAGGTTCGAATCTCAGTGAGAGACGACTGATTTCGAAGTACAATGCTGAATTTATTCTCTTAGGTGCCTCCTACGACATCCGTGTTATTTTAAGCAGCTTATGATTATAATGTAACAAAAAGTCACAATCGTTACAAAAGTTACATACAAACACTTGGAATTATATCAGTCAAAGT
This sequence comes from Spathilepia clonius, assembly GCA_018250295.1. Lineage (NCBI taxonomy): Eukaryota > Metazoa > Arthropoda > Insecta > Lepidoptera > Hesperiidae > Spathilepia > Spathilepia clonius. Next base: position 5,389 of record DWRA01005291.1, read on the forward strand.
TTAAAGGTGGTAGAACCGTTTGTAGTTCGACTCCGGCGGCACCCTCACGAATATTATTAGCCTACGTATATGGCATATTTGTCCACGCCAGTCAGCATATAGTCCAGGCAAATAAACTTACTCCACCTTATATCATATACCTACTTACGACTTACTTACTTACTTTTCGTCAAAAACTATTCGATTCTCACGAAACCTAAATAACTTCTGCATGAAGGATGCTAATAACTATATATTAAATGCCTTTCTATATATTTTTGTAAATGCAAATGTTTGCATGGTCCGAAATCAGATATTCAGTAGATCGTTATAATTGTAATTACAAATTATTGCATTAATAATTAATTGTCAAGTCAATTAATCACGCTGTTTAATTAAGTATCTACATACATATTGTATCTATCAATAGAGTTCTATTATGATTAGATTACAATGCAATATACATCAATAATGAAGTTGTTAGTTACGCTAATATGATCTAAGTTACCTAAAACCACAGTGAGTTAATTTTGCAAACTTTTCGTTGTAGAACCAGTCTTTGTAGTGCAAATTCTTACGTAAAGTTTATGAGATTCTTAGGCAAAATAGATACAATTCGTCTTTTGGCGGATATTCAGTAAATTTTTCCTTGGAAGTTCATTCCTCTTTACACTATTCTTATTAGGCAAAAATAGGTGAAGCGGTGGTCTCTGGCGTCGAACCACAGAGTGTTCTAGCCCGTTATATTTTAAGTTTCAATATTTTTGGCATGACAACGTCTACTTATTTTGTCTCATAAAATTTTACTATGTTCAAATTTCTTCTGTTATACTGTGAATAATAATGGATATGTTATACTCTTGTCTGTACGCAACTGGAAACTAAGATAAAAGTTTCGAAGTCTGAATTGAGTGGCGATCGTAACCGAGCAGAACGTAATGAAACAATGAAAGAGCAAACAACAATATTGCCGGTGAAAGATACTCGTTTCTGGAGCTAATTCAGTAGCACACGTGTTCCTCTTAGGGTTACCAACTTAGACAAATATAGATACAAAAATATGAAGAAGAAAACATATTTTATTTTTTACGAATAAAAGAAATAAATCTTATTTATCTTGAACGATTTTTTAAGTATAGTTTTGACTTGAGATGAATTTAAGTTACACAATAAGTATTTAGGATACATAACTAAACTTGGTTTTATGTACATTGGGGTAAGACCAAGTAGAAAAGCAAGGGCTTGTATGTCGACAGAATTGTCTTTTTACTTTTACGCCTTGCACTACGCACTACGACTTCGCAAAAATTTAGACTCGTAACCGAGACTGTGTTATGCTAGATTTATGTTAGATAATCATGCTTTATTTCTCTTGATAGTACCAATCTACAGATCATTCGTAGTTAGAACAAAAGTAACATTCTGAGATTAATCCAGCACCACTTGTGCCAGTTTCAGCGTTAATTTTTCATTTCTAATCTTCAGCTCCGTCACCGGGGAACTTTTTCAAAGCTGTCAACCCTGTTGTATTCCTCTCACGTAGTCCGTAAGTAATGGCGTCTTCGCAGAGCGCATGTGACACCTAGCGTTAGGTGCCGTGAAAAATGGTCCATTTCCCGGCGCGGGGACGAATTTATCTCCGCGGGACCATTGCGCTGCGTTGTTCCAGTGTTAATATTCATTGTGGAACAATAACGTGACTTTTCGGCTTGTAATCTCCCAAGCCAACTGCTTGTAGAATAATAATAAGTCCCATTGGAATCGCTTGTGTATTCCGCATAAAACATAAAATCCCGTCTGTAATTGGTCATAGGGTCTTGGAATAACTAAATTTTAAGTATTTACTTTACATATATTTATTTTATGACCGACATTTATAGCTAATGGCTAATCTCAATCTTTCCAATAAAGGCAACCTATGAATCTAAGCTATCATTTGCCTCGTGAAGTTACATACGAATTATCAATAAGTTTTCAGAGATACAACATAAAATGTTTGTAATTATAAAACTGTCAAAGAAATAGTTTTACATTAAAATCAGACAGATCCAGATTAAAAAATTAAAAAAAACCTGCAAAAAGTCAAAACATTTTAATGGTATATTTATTATAATTTTAAAGCGATGACACTAGCAATGCGCTGAAAATGTCAGGCGACCGCATCGGCTAGCCAATTAAGCGTATCTCTGTAGCTATAATTTTTCTCCACCCTAGGGTTGGGGGATGACAGTACCTGGAAATATGACTAAAGGGGCTGAAGCACAATATAACACATAGGAATCACTGTACCATAGTTAAAATTTATTTATTTCCTGAAAATAACAAATACATATATTCACTTAACCAGATACATTATGAAACACTTAACTATGTTAGTACATGCTTCTACATTATGATATGAACAATTACTTACGTGTAAAAAAGTTGTTTTTCCGACTTAATTATCTGCAACTTCCAGAAAAAGGTTTAACGTAAACAGCTAAGCGATTTGCAAAATAAATAAACAATTTAGTTTAATTTCAAGTACATAATTATATACCTCTGAATAGATAAACATTTCCAATGATCTGTGTAATAAAATTATTAAATTATAGTATTATTATCTACCAACATAGTCAGTAATTTAGCCACTTAAATAATTTGTTGAACGAAGTTTTGTTTTATATTGCGTCCTAATGATCATAAATATATCATTACTCTCAATAAGAGTAATATGGTATTATTATTGGATGCATCGAGAATATAAGTGCTCAGTAACATATGCATTGGATAATGATCCCAGTAGTATCGTTGTTGAATATTAAACCGCACGTATTTGCAAGTATGTTGTTAGGTGAATTAACATCCCTCATCCAAACGTTATTTTCTTTAATTAATATTTACGATTGTATTTATACTTTTATTGTTTATCTATATAAAACGCTTTTAAAAATTATTAGAGTAGAATGTGTGTAATACGGCCCGGACACTTTTCTTTATAAGGTTGATGTAGCAAATGAGCATACAGTCCATCTGAACGTGAGTAGTCACTGCCGACGTATTTAACCAGTACCACATAGAACAGGATCTCAACCAGAAGCTTTTTACCAAAACGCAAGGAGTGCTTCACACTAGAAATAAGTATGGCGGTCTTACCACGCTTATTATTCTCACACATTTCAATAGGTTTTCAATGGCACGTTATATAAATCGACAGAAGGAATTGTTGGTGCATAAGCCAATAAATTTGCCACCACACTATAGCTGATCCCAGCTCCCGGCAATATGACAAAAATCGCACAGAAACCAGACGACAATAATTCAATTGTCGCCGGTCAGAATTGATCAGTGTTAGGCAGATTAACGTGATATCTGATATTTGGTGGGGTGGTCAATTTCCTTGCTAATGGAGCGAGGGGTGACCAGAAAACAGAATACTACGATGAACGTAATTATTTATAGTACGCGACTTAATTGCCATAGTTTATCAATGTATTATGTCATAACTGTAATCTAATAATGGTGAATTTATGCTACAGACTGCTTTCCGTGCTTTTGTCCGTATTACAAAAGCTTATAAACGCGTATGCCAATGAAATTTAGCTTAACCTCGTCAAAACAAAGTTAACAACTTTCGACGTGATATACCTATATAATATTTTTTTGTTTATGTCTTATAAATTAAACATAAATTAATTGCAATAAAATTTAATATCATATTTGTCGTTAAAATTGGGACTTGATATCTCCAAAATCATGATACAGTTTGAACAAATATTTGTTTCAAGAGTTTTGCCGCTCAAACATGTTTACTTATACAAAATAATCTGTATATTTATCTTGAATTACGCATTTTTATAAGTGCTTAATAACTATAAACTTCATATATTTATACCGTCTTGTTTTTTCAAATGTTTTTTTCACCCAAACACTGTTATCACAAAAAAGAAAACCGTAAAAATTACATTAAAATTTATTTTTTCAAAGTCGATAAAACAATTTAATGATTTTTAACAAAACAAAATGCGTAACAATGTAATTATCTGCACTATCTGTCTTTTAGACATGCCGAAATCGATAGCCTCCCATCCCTTATCAATGAGATATTCATTTGGCGGAATGCACCGCAACTGTTCACTTGTCGGTCGCAATCAATGCGGTGCGAGCAGAGAACTCAATTTGCACGCGTCAGGGGACGTCGAACATGTATCGCAGCATGTCAGGAACACTTTACAGAATGCGTCGACGCACAGTCACGCCGTTACAATTATGATGGAATTGATTAGGATAATTGACAAGTTCTATAAATAAATGTAATTTAACAGAAAATGTTAATAATGACATTGGCATAGGGTATCTATGCTGCCTCGCGACAAAATATGCAGAGTTAGGACAAACAGTATTAAAGATTTTTAATTATCCATGTTTGTTAAAACAGATTCCACTTCCTAACATACAAGTTATTATTTTGATAACCTGCGGTCTTTACGTCACATCTTAACGATTTCTAAACGTTACATCAATAAAAAAGTTTACTTCACATAAATAAGGGTGAGGCCGTGATATACGCTATTCGAAACGCAAACAAAATGTTTCACGCTTTACAACACCATACCTAACAATAATTAATATAGAGGCTATAGAGTACCTAAAGTAAACGTGCATGTATGTAT
>DWRA01005292.1:0-10017 GCA_018250295.1 Spathilepia clonius
ATTATACGTAAGAAATGCAGCTCCCTGATGCACCGTGTCAGGGAAAGTTCCAATAGCATCCTGAACATGATTAATAGGAGAGTAGACTCTAAAATTATAAATAGGTGTATTTTAGTACATATGAATTTTTGTAAACAGTAATTTTGTAACAAATATGAGTCTTAGTTACTTTAAATAAATGATTATTATTATTATTATTATTTTATACTTCTTCAAAGTCTCGACTCAGTTGTAGGCGAATCGGCAGTAATAATGACGTTCACGGGCTTACCCGTGAGCGTCATGTATGTACCAGTTGTACCTTTTTATTATTGTTATTATTTTTTCATATATATTATTATTAAATGCTTAATTATCTTTAATCTTTATAATTCCGCTTCCTTGAATTATACATCAGGACGGGGTAAGTCCCATAAATGTCAGTGCAATTTTCCTTATACCTTAATATGAACTTGACTCATTTAATGATTTGGCTGAGATGCGTTCAGCAGATCTGATAATTAATTACTTATCAGACCATCTGCTTAATTAAGACAGATGTCACGGGGAAGTCTAGATTTAAAGATAGAATTGCTGGAATGAGGAAAATTTTAAACATAAGGAAGGAAAAATATTGGTCTTACAGGACGAAGGCCAAGTTCTACCTTTAAACATTTTTATGGGTGTCTAGCGCTGCTAAATTAACTGATACACGTTAACCTGGATTCCCTATGTCGTGGGTGCCATGACACGTAAAGACGATTACACGAACACCCAGACCCAGAACAGAAATTTAAATTCATCATTAAGGTACCTGAATGGTCAGGAATCGAACCCGGGATCTTTGCGTGTCAGACCGGTATTGTGACCGCTCTGCCATGCGGGTCGTCAAGATTATGATGTATAGGTGTATGATATAGCAGTGTTAAGCGCTGCTGTCTTCTGGTTTGAAGGCTGTGGTAAGGGAGATAAACTTTACGAAGCATTCCAACTTAGTCCTCAGGGGTAGCAACGCGTCTGTGGTCGACTTTAGTTGAGATTCTGGTCTTATCTGGGGTGGATCACAAATGTCCATAGGCGGCAGTTGCCACTTATCATCAGGTGGACTGCATGCTCGTTTGCTACTACATTAGATAAGAAAAATGTACGTCTTACTAAAAGTGCTAAATTGTGTGCGAGATCACCAGGTGTGTAATCTGAGTCGAGTATAACTGACACCATCCGCCGTTGTGATTGTTCTAGGTCGTTATCCAAGTTTCGAACTCCTGCAATAATACTGATGGCTCCAGGTGCATTACTGAAAGAAGGAATATTAATTTTTAATAACATTTTTTATGTTTGCTTATCATAGTTTTGATTGAATGTTTAAATATAACAATTACATTATGGACATTCTGTAAATTGTAAGCAGTTAATGCACAGTCTTTTTCACCTAAGTAGTGTTAAATACACTAGTAACTATACATTAGTAACTTGGCTGGTTTTAGATTATTAATATGACAGCCAAAGCCAAAAAGGTGATTTTTTTTTGTAGTCAATAACTTTGAAGAAATACATGCTATAAAGTATAGATCATACTTTTGTACACATCTGATCAACAAAGTGTTCATTAAAATCTGGCATAAAGGAAATACGAACCCATCAACACATTCCGCGGCGGTGACAGCGACTCTTGCATGCACGAGAGTACCATAACACAGTACATTTTGTTCACTGTTCGTCGATATAACCAAAACGATCCACGAATGCGCTCCAATCTCTACTACTCCTTGTTCACCGGCTGAAACGTAATAAACATAAGTCTACACTTCGCTAATGTACATATATTCGGTAATTTCGGATTTATAAAGATTAGACTATGTGTAGACAAAAAGAGTGGGTATGTACTGTAATTTTTATTTTTATTTGAGGTTGAGCGCTTGCATGACTAAAAATAAGACATAATAAAACCTTAGGCTATGAGCTCGAAGAAGGCGAAAAAGTTTATATTATAATCATGCAGAAATATAAGTTACTTAGGAATGTAAAATAGTAATGAATATTTATTATAAGTACCCTTTTCACAATCTTCGACAAATGCTTGTGGTTTGCCGCATTCGTTAAATGGTTTTTGGTTTAAATTAGTCTCATGCACTCCTTCCTCGTTATCAACAGCATAATTTATGCATTTTGATGGCTTTTCTTTTATGTTTAAATCATTATTATCACAGTTTTCCTCATTTGCTAGGGTTTTACGTACAAACCGATTCTTTTGACGCATTAAATTTAAAAGTTTAAACCCTTGCATGATTTGGAAATCTGGATTGGAATGAAAATTAATTGTTTGGCTTTGCGAGCTATGTATAGGATGTTTTGAAGAGGTGGAAATAAGTTTTGAAGGTTTGCGTCGATTAGGCTTTGATGTTGAACGATGATCTGAAAAAAAAACGATCGTATTACGGAGGACCTTAGAAAAGAATCCAATAAAGTAGCTTATCAAAATGTCTTATGCAGCCGCATATAATTTCGACTCGTGTTTCTTATTCTCATTAACACGCATTTTTTTTGTTTATTTTTAGCACGATACGATACGACGTGACAATAAAATTTGTAAATAACTTCTTAAATTTACTTAATATTTACCTAATCTAGGATCAATACTTGAGCCATAGCCAATGGGTGTTTCAAATTCCTCTTCAACGCTATCTAAAGTATCGTATGAAAATCCTTTATTTTTGTTGTAATTCCAACTTGTTTGTGTTTGTCTGTGGTCAGAGTAAAGTCCAATCAGGCCAGGTTTGGGTAATTCAGCAGCATAATCATCGCCAAAACTCTGGCTTCCGTAATCATATCCTGAGTCTGGATCTTGGTAAATAGGTATATTAGGATTCCTTATATTTGAATTCTTAATATTCCAGTATGGATCCACTGAATATTCATCTGAATTGACGACCTTTTGGGTAGCTTTCCTGCGAGTTGCTGGAGTGGTCGTTCTTATTCTTTGGTTATTCTGAGTATATTTTCGACTCATTATGGTATTTCTTTGTTTTAAAGCTGCACTAACATCGTCTGTAGAAGATCTCTTAAAGCGTTTAGTTACTAAGTCATTGTCGGGAAATACTATATTCGATATAGGAGTTCTTATAATTGGAAGAATGCAGCAGATTATTTGTTTATTTGGCACATTTATTAGTGCATCTGATCTAGAAAAAATATGTATAGGATTTTTATTGTAAAACAGATCATTTATATGTTACTATTAACTACTATGTTATGTTAATATTAATTGACTTTCTATTCAATTTTACTTTTAATTTATTATTTGGTATTTACACAAAATAAGTAGACTTAAATATTAGACTTAATGACGTAACTATATTTATAAGTAAATTAAAATTTGGAGATAGCAAATGTTGTTTACATAAAACTTACTTTAACCTTGGTGTATGTAACATTCCTTCATTACGAATACATTCCGATTTTTCAATAAACGAACAAATGCTTTCTGGATGCAAGGAATTCTCATTTTCTGTTTGTATGTTATTGTGTGATATTTTGTCAATAAAACTTATTTTACTTAAGTTATCTATGTTACTTCGTGATGGATACGTTGTAGTTTCTTTATTTACATTTTCAGTATTAGTCCACACTACATTATTGTCGCTAGGGAAAATAAATTGAAATTCATCTCTATCTTTCTGAGATGCATTATTTTTTTCGTTATTAATATTTTTGATTAGATCTTCCCACGGTTTATTATCAACATTCATATAACCAATTTGATTAAAGGGTTTAGCTAATTCCGTTTCATCTCGAAAATGTATCGCACCTACCGCTTCGTCGATACTTAGCGATTTCCCGTTTGTACTCAACTTTGGTCTTACTTCTCTATCAGAAGATAAATCTGTGTCTTTGAATGTTATTTTAGCGGTTTCATCCGTATCCAACTCATTCACATCATCAAATTTAGGAGGAGGTGCCGTCCCATGTTTAAACTTCGCAATATCATTCTTTAGCCACCAAAACTCACCGTCTATTTGACAAAACACAACACTTATCACTATTGATAGTACTGCAACTTGTAACATTGTAAACACGACTGTTTTCAAGAGAAACTTCACACTAAATGAGTATTTTATAGGAAAGGTAAATTTGATATATAAAAGCGCAGGATGTTGCATCGGAAGCATCAATTATCGAATGATTTTCAATGATTTGAGTGCAATTCGTGTAGTTGTTATTTGCGACAATTATGACGATTTGCGATCAGAGCGCAGTTCTCGCGCACGCTCTGTGACGGACAATTTGCGGTCAATCACTAACAACTGACCTGTTTTTGTTTGTGTTCAGATAAGTACAATCCTATCGAAAAAGTGAATTATAATTAAGATTATTTGTTTTAAAACGAATAAGTATGTGGACGATAGTCCTATTGGGTATTATAATAATAGTATGTAATATAGGTATATAGTTTCAAAAGGTTTTTTTCTACAAAGGTGCACTAAGTACATGTAAGATATAAAGAGTGTGAGGTCAAACGAAGGACATTCTCTAGCTCATTAGATTGCGTCCACACGGGTGATAAAATAAAAAAATCATGAAATAATAAAAATAAGTTTATGAGAAAAATCAGTAAAAATGTCGTAAAGTCTCCCACGTCAATGCAATATAAGGCTTGCGAATTATTTCATTAAAATAATGCGGCATTTATTTTTAGCAATTTTTAGTTGTTTTGCCATTATTAGGCTTCAGGTGTGCTCACGGTTCATAATTTATGTAGTTTAATGGGTAATTCTGTCAAATACGTGATATCATAATTTCATATATTTGGGACCATAATCTATTTAATAAATACTTTCCCTTTCGTCGTTTTTGTCCTTTGATTTACCCTGTATATTTAAGAAGGTGAAAGAAATGTTATTATTCATTTCTAGTTTTTTGATTCATTTTGTACATGATTGTACTCATCTAATTTAGTAATTTAATAACGTATAGATTACCCTATGAATGTCTCATGGAAATTATTCATAAATGATTACGCTAAATAGGTCACAAGCTAAATTCACACAGTGAATCGTGCACTATATTTATTACCGTACATACCTACTTTGTCATAGATACTTAATTAGGTAGGTATTTGGTTTTGTTAGAATTGAATGAGAAACCCCGTTTGCATTTATTCAGTAAGTATAAGGAAACGCAATTAAAATGTTCTATACTCATAACCCCACACTAATATTTTTCTTGTGTCGTGGGTGCTATAATTGCACACAGAGATAAATACAAAACACCCAGACCTAGAACAGAAATCAAAATTCAACGTCTAACTGTCTGGCCGGGGATTGAGCCTGGAACTCATTGCGTGTCAGACCGGTATGGTGACTGCTCCGCCACGAGAGTCGTCAATTGAATGTTATTTGTGAAAACGATAACGTTGAATAAACTACCTTGTATGCACAATATCACAATAGTCTAGACTACATTAGAACAAAATATCTTCATGCAGAGCATGATAACATAAAATTATCGAACGTAAGTTATCACAGCATTAATTCCGGTATCTAGATGTCTATTTATGTTGCACGTACCTACCTACATATATTGCTGTAATAATATAAAATTTTACAGGAGAGCACTTTGAAAATTACTTTTTCAATCCTTAAAAGAATTTCATGAATTTTTGAATGAAGCATATGAATAGCATTGTTTATACATTAATGTAAAAACGTTTGTTATTCTATGAGATTTTTCACTTGCGCCTTTTTATGTTTATTCTATTTACGTCATTGTAGATCAGAATATTTATATATAAATGATTTTGTGACTTGAATAAGGTTTTTAGACCCTACCTTTCCGTTCGCTAGTTGGTTGAAAAGCACGTATTCCTATGTGAGTATTCAATCGTCAGCCCAGTTCATGTATTTGCAACGAGAGCGTTAGATTGCGCGGTTGGCTACTCGATTGTCCTTTTACGATCGATGCAACAATTTGCTGTCATCGTCCTGTTTTGTTGCATCTCTAACAATACATTTAGTAGTTACATTGATAGTAGTGTAATAAAGCTAGTGTAAGTGTAAAATGATCGCTACTTGTCTTTTAGAATAATGTGATTGTTTATTGAATCACTATTAACGGCATATATCGATAACTTATTCGCTGTGCTCAATATTTAGGTGCATTTTTACGTCCACAAGTATATTGTGGCCTCGAAAGGATGCTTTTCAAATTTAAAATATATTATGCTTATAGGTTTAAGTGTAAAAACGTATACATCATACTACTGATTATATAAAGCCTTAAAGTTACGGATTTTCTAAGATTCTATGTTCGACATTCTCGTTAATCCTGGGTCATATTAATAAAAAATAGATGATTAAAATTCAATATAATCACAGACAAGTATGAGGTTAACATTTTAAGACGCTGATGCATGTCTGTATTGGAATTACCTGACTCTTAAACTTGCCTGTAATTTTAGAGATATTTGTGGTAAATTACCGCTTAAGATAATGTAAGTAAATCAAGCCAGATTAGTTAAAGCAGAGGACTAAAGGGAACTAGAAAATTGTATTTAAAGAACATAAAAAATTAAATCAGAACAACGAGTTCCTGTAATTCACTTTGCGGTAAATCTAATTTTGCGAAACAATGTTCTGGAGGAAACGTTGAATGAGTGTTCGGAAACGAATTATTTGCTTGAAAATAAGTAAATGCTTACACATATAACACTATAAGGTATAGGAATAACAGGTGACGCGGGTGTATTTACTCATAAACCAAGTAATCTGAATATATCATTTAAAAATCAAATCAATAATTGTAGCAATAGTTTTTATTGATGTTGTTTAAACATCAATATTTGGCCAGGTCGCGTTGTTTTCAAGTGTGTGTTCAAGATTTACACGAGAGGACAGCGTCCCCAAGAACATCTTTTGCTTTCTCTAAGGACTTGCAAGTTCGTAAAACAGAATATTTTATGGACTTAGGATAGTCGCTGATAAGGATTTGTGGTTTCATTCATATTTTTAATTTAATTAAACTTAAAATATTTCTATTAAGATAATAAACCCATTATTATTCTATTACCTAACCTATCCTATGCCTAATATCTATTGCCTAAGACAATGTAGTACACTTGCAATTAACTAAAGAAGTAGAACACTGACTTGGACGAAGAGAATATAGCAAAACCAATATAAGTACTATAGCCATATTAAACTGCCACTTTCTACATTTAATATTAAATTAAAAAACTTTATGTTTGTTTTTATGCTGCCCCATAGAATATAAAAGGAGACATTCGACTGGAACGTGAATTAGTTAGCCACTTTAATAAATTTTTCATTAAACTGTTTTTTACCTCAATTACGAAGATACAAAGTTTATGTTCATTAAAAGTGAACAAATTTGATTATAATTATTTTTAAGTAAGGTTCTCATGAAATACTTTAATAAGCTCGGTTTAATAACAGACTTTTAGCCTCGTAACCTCGTAATGAGTTCTTTGCGAAACGGGCATATAACATGCCGGTATTTTCATAATTAACTACAAAACTTTGAATAAACTTTAACTTCGCGTTGATGTTGCGAAGTCTCGGAGCGAGTGTAATTTAGTTTTAAATAAACTTTAGATGCAGCGGAGTTGCTTTGTGCTCATCATTTGGAACAAGAGTGCAAATATCAAGTAGAAAGCCCAGTAGGGTAATCGTACAAGTTGCTTTTATCTGGGTCGTGATGACGCTTTTAAAACTCGTAGCCTCATGACTCTTCACGTAGTTTTGGGAACGTATTTTAACACCAAGATTCGTATAAATATTATATTTAAGATGAAAAGGATTTCATTTGTATAGACCTTTACATATCAACAGTTACAATTCTTTTCTTATACTACTAATGAATTGGAATAATTTAAAATTCACTATGATATCCATTTGGCCGGATCTGTTTGGATGGAACATGAAAGCTATGCGTGTTAGAACTTTATATATCACAACAGAAATATGTAACAGTATAACAATAGGAAATTATTTTGTTGTACGTGTACTAATTTAATTAGTTATTCACAGAATTTACACTCGCTTATAAAATGTAATGACTTAGGTGCTTACATATAATAGAAATTGTATACCGTCCATATTTTTAACAAAATGGAGCGCGCGCGCTGGTATTCATGGGTTTTAATTTTCGCGCAGAACCGTAATACATTTTTTTTAATAAACGTAGCCTATGTTATTTCATATAACGTTATCTATTTGCCAGTGAAAGTCGCTTGAAAATTGGTCTCGCACGGGCTCATTTTCAAAATGGCGAAAAGACGAAAAGACGAAATATTATTTTGGTAACTGTTTTTTTTGTTATAGGTATATATTATATGAATTTTCATACGCATTTAGCATATGCATTTCACATTACAAAAAACACTTAAATTTTATTAATTTGTACAAATATAGTTTAGTACATCTTAGTTTTTAGAGTGAAATACTGCAATAATAAGCGGACAATATTAGTTTAAGTTCCACGTTGTGTTCAAGAGCTCCGGGCTAGTGCAATTTTGTTATAAATAAACTTCTAGTACAGAACCAAGTTCCTTTGTGCTCATCATTTGCTAGCGCGCTTTCGAGCCACGCTTATGCTTGGTTTGTACAACCATGTTGGCAGTTATAACCTGAGAGTAACAACCAGAATAGAGTGCCGTCCATGCCTTTAAGACCTTGGTACGAATCGACATGTGCTTTAACTATTCAAAACTAATTTAGTTGTGAAATGTATTGTGTTACTGGTTTACACGATTGCGGAGGATAGTGTTTTTCGAGTGTATGTCAAGTTTTTAGGCAAAAATTGTACGACAATGGCAAACTTCTTAACGAATTTTAATATGTGAATCTTGTAAGCCAAAGGGCTTTACGGGTTTTAAATTATGAGGTGCTCTATATTTAGGAAGTGACATAGACTTTATTTAAGCATCGAATTACGATATTTACTAATTTAAAAATGAAATTAGATGACTGACTTGCACTTGAATTGAACTACGTCTTATACAGCGTTTTCTGTATGTTCTCATCTGTGTCTACTGTTCGTACCCGAGGTACCTGGCTCTATATTGTATAATTACTCTAAGGTTGTAAAACTATGTGAGTTTGCACGTATTTTGGGCTTTGGGTAAGTTTGTTTCACATTTTCGCGTCGGTTGCGTAATGCTGAAACATTTCGTCATATTTCTACTACCACTGCCTTTCATTCGTGTACGCCATAAACAATATAAAGTTTAAACAAGTTTAACAACATACTGTTTGATTTAGGAACCACTTTGCTCACTTGGTTTAATTGCATGTTTCAATTTAATAATCTAGTATTTTATTGGTCACCAGCTGCGCCCCGCAGTTTCACCTGCGTTAAAAATGTAATATGGCTGACATGGAGCCTAAATTTTATATCTTCATCAGTTTGACGACCCGCGTGGCGGAATGGTCACCATACCGATCTGATACGCAATGGGTTCCGGGTTCTATCCACGGCCAGATACATATCTAAATGATTAATTTAGATTTCTATTCTTAGTCTGGTCTGGTGTCCATGGCATCCAAGACACAGGGAATCCTAGTGTGGGGCTGTGAGTATAGAAAGCGTTCTTTTTAATTTTTCACGCCAAGGGTGTCCCCTTATACATTTTTTTTAAACAAAAGTAGCTTATGTTATTTTCTGTAACATCAGCTATCTGCTAGTGAAAGTTACGTAAAAATCGGTCCAGTCGTTTCGGAGAATACCTCGAACTACTAGACTCAAAAAATGTATTTATTGTGTTTTTGTTGTAGGTCTTATAATTATGAAAATGTATCCTATGCATTTAATAAAAGTTTTTAATTTGGCATTAAAAATAGACTCCTAAAATTTTAATTATTTGTATAGTAAAGGTGGTAGAACCTTTTGTAGTTCGACTCCGGCGCCACACTTATTTCTGCCTAATAGCAGTAGTGTTAAGCGCTGGTTAAGTGTTCTGATTTGAAGGGTGTGGTAAGGGAGATAAACTTAACGAGGCATTCCAACTTAGTCCTCAGGGGC
>DWRA01005293.1:0-10015 GCA_018250295.1 Spathilepia clonius
TCCAACTTAGTCCTCAGGGGTAGCAACGCATCTGTGGTCGACTTCAGTTGGGATTCTGGTCTTATTTGGGGTCGATCACAAATGTCTATGGGCGGCGGTTATCACCTGCCATCAGGTGGACTGCATGCTCATTTGCTACTCCATCATATATATAAAAAAAAGTTATGTTTACCAATTCACACTTGACCAATGCCTAATCTTTCTTGCTCTGAAAGGAGACTAATGCTCAGCAGTGGGACAGCCCACTGCTGAATTGATGATAAAATAAAAAACAATAACAGTATTTCTGCAGTAAGACCTATTGTAGCTCTGTATAGATTACAAAATGTAAATTTTATGAATATGATGAATATGAATATGAATGTATGAAATAAATTTTTGGTATTTAGTATAGTGTTAAAATTATATACTTTCTATGAAATTAAAACATACTTCCAAAAGGTAATGTGTAAGTAAATGTAAGTGTTATGCGTGAAATTAAATTAAACATATGTCAGAAAATAGTATAAATACCTTTTAAAAAGATATGCAATATAAAGTAAGCTCTATATAAATGCATTGTAGAGTGCAAATAGTAGATCTATTTATTGATCTGTGCAATATGTTTTAACTCCCAGATTGTGGTGTGCCAAAATGTGTCAACAAGAAAGGGGATGGTGCAAGGCGTCCTCGCACATGAGATGATACACATGTTTGACTATTGTCGCAATGAGTTGGACTTTAGGAATATGGAACATCTAGCTTGTACTGAGATCCGCGCCGCGAACCTCACACATTGCTCGTTCGTAAGTGCCTGGTCCCAGGGAGATGCTTCGTTCAGTAGAATCAAACAAGCTCACCAGGTACAACATCATTATTTTGAAGATTATATTAAAATTAGATTAACTAAAGCACTACCGGTTATTGACAAAATTTAAATGGGATAAAAGGTAATTTAAAGGTGGTAGAACCCTTTGTAGTTCGACTCCATTGGCACCACCGCCACACTTATTTCTGCCTTATAACAGCAGTGTTAAGCACTGCTATCTTCTGGTTTGCAGGGTGTGGTAAGGGAGATAAACTTATCGAGGCATTCCAACTTAGTCCTCAGGGTAGCAACGCATCTGTGGGCGACTTCAGTTGGGATTCTGGTCTTATCTGGGGTGGATCACAAATGTCCATGGGCGGCAGTTGCCACTTACCATCAGGTGGACTGCATGCTCGTTTGCTACTCTATTATATATAAAAAAAAAAGGATGATTAAGTCACTATGACTGGCTAGTAGTGGTAGATGATCCTCTTGTGGCTCTACTCCTCTGATGCTACTATTACACCTATTTCTACACAATAACATCAGTATTCAATGCTAAACTGCTATATTTAGGTTTCAAGGGTGTGGTAAAGGAGACATACTTATCTGAGGCCTTCCAGCAATTTCCTGGTAGAAAATGTGTGGGTATCTGTGGTCGACCTCTGCTAGGATAAATCTTTTCTGGCATTGAATACAGATACCATTTACCATTATTTGGATTGCATGGTCGTTTGTTTCTTATAAACAATAAAAAAATAACTAAAGATTTTAAAAATGCTCTTTTCTATAAAACTGTTCAAAACACTATTTAATTTTTATTTAAATGTGAGGTTTTTTCAACTGTTGTTCCAGGACTGCGTTAAAACGAAAGCTCTGTATTCAGTGATGGCAGTACGACAAATAGGTAAAGCAGAGGCAGTTGATGTTATTGAAAAAGTATTTCCAAAGTGCTATGACGATATGGAGCCAATCGGAAGACGGATTAGGAGAAACTCCGATGACATGTACAGAGCGTTCAAGGAGTCTCCCTACTATGGTTATTCATAAAATGCTTCGGAATAATAGCACAAAACATGTAGATACTTAATAGTTTAATATAATTAAGGTGAAGTAAATAAAATCCATTGAAAAAGATTTAAAATAATGTCTTTTATTTTATTATTTAAATCTCAGCTATATTTACATTTTAGAAATATATATTGCTTAATAGAAAATCTTTAATACTGTCCCATAATTATGACATGAAACATTTATGAAGCAAAATTATCACAACTGTGTAGATATAGTAAGGCATATTGGTTCAAAGGCACATTGTCTTTCTAATTGACTGAAATATTATATTCTACTTATTATTGCTTAATGAAGTCTCAATTAAGTTGTAAATCTACTAAGAAACAATGCGCTACGCTGCCAATTATTGTAAATACAGTGAAAAAATAATTTGTGCTTCAAAAAATATATTGGGGCAGCAGTTTTAAGCGTTACCTAATGATAATTTAAAATAGAGTTCCGTAAGTAACGACGCCGGTTAGAATCCAATCAAGTAGATGCTATAAAATATTTTAATTCGTATGAACGAATATTTAAATTTGTTTACTAAAAATAAAGTTCTCCATAATATGGGCCGATATATGTTTTTACAACAAATTTTCACTACAATGACTAGAAAAAGTAAGGCATGATATCTATAATACCATTGTAAATCTGGTTGGTAACACTTGTGATATGATTTACAGTGATATGCCCTGTTTTTTATCAGTATCCATAACATATGTAACTATAGGTAACTGTAGGTAAAAATCTTTTGTTAATCCTAAAAATAGAAATTGGTAACTATTATTGATCAATTTCGAGTAAAATGATTGTAGATTCCTTAGAAATACATAATTCTTTTCTTCTTCATAATTCTATTTTTAGGTAAGTGTAATGTATTTGATAACGTTTCTGTTTACCAAATATTGCTTTGTTAATTTAAGGTAAGAGCTTTATGGTTTATGGTTGCATGCGTGTCCTGCATGCGTTCCTGTCACGCGATCTACAAGCACGCATGCGGATACAGCAGCGAATTAATTCACGTGTGCTTGTAGCACACGCGTGCACTCGTAGACCCGTGGAGCAAGAAAAAGGCCCTAACGTTACCAATTTAAATATGCTGAAAATTTCCGCAGTAAAAAGTGGCGCTCATTACTTATTTATAAAAATAAACACTTAAAATATATTTCATAGACCGCATTATTCATATTAGGACGGCATATTTTCTTTAAAAAATAGTTAACTTTTATTACACAGGGATCAATATAAGCATAATAATA
Source organism: Spathilepia clonius (assembly GCA_018250295.1). Lineage (NCBI taxonomy): Eukaryota > Metazoa > Arthropoda > Insecta > Lepidoptera > Hesperiidae > Spathilepia > Spathilepia clonius. Next base: position 3,103 of record DWRA01005293.1, read on the forward strand.
ATTTATAACCTTATTTTATAAAGTTCAAGATATCATGCAAAGCAGGGACTAAGTAGATATTATCTTATAAAGGAGTAATATCATATCTTAAAAATAACACGTTTAAATCTAAGTAAATTAAAATATGTTTTATTAATTACATTACTAGATAAGAAAACAATACTCATATACGGTGAAACTAAAAGCTTCTTAGGCCAATAGAGTCAATCCGTATACAAAAAATAAATTAACAAAATACACGTGGACGCAATATTTCATATAATTAAACTATTACGTAGATATTCAAATCATACATAATATTTTTAACAAAAATGTAAAGTAGGTATAGATATACGATGACTTTTTAAATATTTGTTTTCATGTAATACATTAAAGTTCCTTTTAATCATACCTTTACGCAATGAACATAAATGAACAATACATTTGGCTCAGAGATCCTTCAAGCTAACCACTAGCATTCATAGGAATTGACTCTGGTAAAAATTGAAGGTGAAGGTATATAGTCCGCAAGGAAAACCAGTAATTGAGAAATTATGTTAGAAAATGATTATTATAGTATATAGATTATGATAGAAAATAAAAAAGTATGGGTATTCATCCGTTATTGGTTATATAGTTCGTTGTTTTGGATGCAACGAAGATGTTTGGATCTGAGGAGGATCCTGGAGGAGAGGTTTGACAGGTTAAAGCCACCACCTCTAAGCCTAAAATCTTGTACCTACTTAGGTTCATCCGTGACATTTAAGGAGGTGAGAAAATTTCAGAATTAGGAGAGACTATTTTTAATTACTACACTTTTTCGGCGATTTCTTACTTTTATTTAAAAGCCTTCCTTCAGCTGGGTTCAGCTCCTCTAAAACGATAATCTTGGTTCCACCACTGGCTTGGGGCTTGGACAATAGCTATTCTGCAAGGACTGTCAGGGAGACGGTTCAACTTTTACATTAAAACGTTACTCAGAATATTTACAAAACAAAAAGTTCATAATTTTTGGTGTAAGATCTTTTAATACGGTCTTTGTATTAAAATTTCGTGATATATTTATTTACATAAGGCACCAATTGTATATGTAGGCATAAATATATTCTGCTATATCCATATTAGGCAAAGCATTATTAATAGATATGTTATATTTACCTACTACTACTGTGCAAATGGTCCCACCATTGCTTTTATCGCCAATATTTGTTTGTTTTTTTAAATAAATTTAACTCTTTTTAAAATAACAGTTGAAGCCCGGCGTAAGCGTGAATATCGTATAACTACAACGGCCATAAAATTGCGTCTATGTTATTGTTGTTACTCTTAGAAAAAATGTACTAATTTTCTTGAAAAGAAAAATCCAAGAAAGTAAATCAAAAAGTATGAATATTTTACAAATAAACTATTTATAAAACTCTACATACAGTAAACTCGTCTTTACATTAGACCTAAAGCGTATTTTAGACTTAACTTCGGTAACTTTGATTTATCATTGATGTCTTATTTTTGGTACCACGTACCATAATGTGACGACAGTCACATATATTTCAAAATAAATAAGCACAATGTACAAGTCTCTTGAATTAGGCACTGAGTTTATATTCCTTGGAACATGATAGTTTTAATATCATTAAGCTCATTTATGTTTCACTTCACTTGTGCATCGCCCGATGCGCTTCACTGAGGTATGTGGTCCAGTAGATGATTGTGAACAGAATAAAACACATTGGGAACACAATGAGGGCGTATCTGTCGAGAGCCCCGTGTTGGGCGCCACAAAACATGACGCCGCTGTCAATTATTTCGCCAATTCGCGAAAAAAAACTGCTAGACATCCTGCTTGTCGGTAGGGTTTCCAGGATGGGTGAGTCCTGTGGATAAATAATGACATTGTAATTTGTTAGTCTAAACTTATTTAGTAACAGGATAGGACAACACAATTTGGGAAACGTACCTACTAGTGAGGCGCCGGAAGCAACGGTGCGTATTGCATTAATATACAGGTTTTCTAATTATACTTAAAACAAGCAGTAGGTATTTCCTAGACATAGACATAATTCTGTAGAAATACATTTTCAAACGGGTATACTAGCACAACTAACAAGGACTGAGGGTATTTATTGTATCTATCTATCACAATCCAAATTCTTTGCTTACCAGCTTACGCTATAGTTACGTTCTAGGAGCTAAGACATCACTTTTGTAGCTACAACAACAATTTACTGCCTTTATATCCGTGTTTTTATTACCACTTACTGCATCTAGCGTTAGCCACTTAGTGCAGTGTTTTAGTACAATTTTTACCTTTTTAAGCGATCTTGATTCACATCCAACCTTATTATCTCTCCATTTTCGTCTATCCTTGCCGGTTAACTAAAAATTGGTGGCCTAATTTTAAAAAAACAATGTACTTAATAGTGCCTACGTGTTCAAGAGCCATTTAGTTTCCATGTGTGTTGCGTCGAAGCACAAACGAACACAGAGCTAGATATTATTAAAACTATCGACATTTTTGTAATAAATATCGTTAATTGCAACAAAAACTACCTATCATGCAAGGGGTAAATGAAACTTTTGGTGCAATCGTTTCTTTTCCTATTAACATTAAGTTATGACAGGTTTTAAGTAAGGCGGTATTTGCCGTGACTAAATTGTTTGATGAGAATGGTCATTTATTATGCTGACGGCAAACAAATTATTCGAGGTTGGTGTTTTTGATGACATATGAAAATATTTACCCGCTGAATAGTCTGATGTGAAAATTGTTGTTTCAGACCTTCATCTTCGACACTTAATTGTGGGGTGAAAACACCACCTTGCGGTGTTCCCGTCACTGGCGTGCTCAGCCTCTGTAAGAAGGCAATATTGCATATGGTTATAGAACTTTACGGGATTATATCCGCCTTGCTTTTATTACACATCATAAATTGTTGTTCAGTCCTTGTCAAACTAGCAAACAATTAATAGTATAAACAACTATCTAATTAATCTATTTTGTAGATCTTTCATGTCTATTGTGCTTATAAGCCCAAAGCTGGAAGATTTAAGTGTTGTATAGTCATGCTTTCTTTAAAACCCGTAGAGATCGATCAGACATGCTACTCTTAGCGTCGGCGATCGACGACTTAGCTGTTTTTCGGAAGTTAAATGCAGCGATCTAGACACTTGCACATATTTGACGGCTCGTCGTGGTTATCTTTGGACGCTCTATGCACCAATTGGACCTACTTATGCAAAACAGAATCAACCCACACAATGACAGTTTGAGAAAAAGCCATTTTTGTCGAATTTTGTATACTGTCAAATTTTAGGTTATTTTTAATAAAACCTATTCGCAATATTTCACAAAACAATTTGTTCTATGTATACAAAAATAATGTTGAAAATCATCAGCATTTTTAATGATTTTGGCATGTGTGTGGGGCAGGAACATTGGTTCCTGTTTGCATAAGTAGGTCCAATGAAGCGAGGAAAAACCCGATTAACCGAATACTCTTGCTAAAATTCAAGTTATCGTTAACGTGACGGAACGCAGGAGAACGCCAAATCGTGTTGCAGTTGATGATGATTAGTGCAATCGCGGAAACGTTAATCGCCGTCGGAAAAGTAGCTAGTCTGCTAGGACAGTTACTTACTAAAAGTTATGATTTGCGATATAAGTATCTTATTGAGTATATATCTAATAATATAATGGGTATGGGTTTTGAAACGTTGAAATATTTTTGTATAAATTAAATACATGTAGAGCTATTGTATATTAAAATCAAAAGGTGTGCAAAAGTATGCTAGAGTTCTTTTGTAATTAAGTGTAATTAGAATGTAAAAACGTGTTTGTTTTGTTCCGAAAATTGAACTTATTTTTCAAATTCATGTTGAACGAAAATGCTGAGCATTAATGTAATTTTTAATTATGATCAATATGAGCTCGAAAATATATATTTGATTTATTTCTGTCTACTTGAGTGTATAGTATACCAGTTATACAAAAAAGTTATTAATTATATTGTATTGTATTGTATAGTATCGTCACGCATATTATTTGTGACATGACACAATCAGAGACGATTTGAAGCTGGTAGAACTTTTCATGATTCGACTTCGGATGTACCACCAGGTGTGGTAGTGGTACTCGAATTCTACATTATACAAACAGTGCTAAATGCTACTGTGTTCTGGTTTGAAGGTGGTAAGAGACACACTTATCCAAGCCGTTCCGTTTCCCACGTAGGCCTCACGCGTAGCAACGTATGGGTGGCCGACTTAAGATAAGTCTTTAATCATGAATCGCCAATGGCCTTACAATTAGATTACCTGTTTGATCATATTGGTATGTAACAATACATACCAATACAACATTGGTACATACAAATATGTATAAATTCCGCGATAATATTAGCCTAAAATCATATATTACCTGTTTGCTCGTTTACTACTATATTATTATAGAAATACAATGTTGTAGTGTATTGTATAATTGCGGAGTCTATTGTATTGTATTAAAAATACAAGTGTATGCAAACCTGTGCATGATTCATATGCAGTGGAGGCGCGAGCTGGGCGGCGGAGGCGGCGCGGCGCAGGTCCTGCCGCCGCTTGCTCCAGCTTTTGTCGTACCGGATGCCGAACAGCACCACGAAGTACTCCAGCAGCGCGAAGAACACGAACAGCGTGCACGATATCAGCCACACCTCGATGCACTTTAGCTCGAGCGCGTCGGGGGAGTTCGTACTGAGGAATGAAGTTGTCACAAAAATATAGTAGGTACAAAAAAGATTTGTATAGTTGAATAAATTGCATTTTAATCTGAAATAGCTTATACAACATCTGAGATAAATTGCCTACATGTGTAAGCTGGAATAAAAATCTTGTTATTTTTAGGGTTCCGTAGCCAAATGGCAAATATCGGAACCCTTATAGATTCGTCATGTCTGTTAGTCCGTCCGCCTGTCCGTATGTCACAGCCACTTTATTCGGAAACTATTAAGACTACAGAGTTGATACTTGGTACGTAAGAGTATTCTGTAAACTGCTTTCCGAATTACGTACAAAAACAAAAAAATATATTAAATTTAGGAGGCTCTCCATACATGGAACTAGTATTTTCCACTAGTGGAGCATAATTAGTATTACAGCTAATAGGATACCTGACTGTATCGAACATAGTGACGAGTGAGAGTAGCGTCGTGACGAGCAGGACCATGCGGCCGGGCACGATCTCCGGGATGACGCAAAAACTGCCCCACGAAATGATGACGAAGAGCGACGACGGCAGGTAGCTCTCCAAGAGGTAGCTCCGCAACTCTCGAGACAGCTTGATTTGTAACCTAGCTGCTGAGTGCTCACCTGAAAGGAATTCTTTAATTAAACTGTATTTTTTCTTTTTTCGTGTTAGTAAGTTTGTAGTCCTACGCATCTAATTTAATGTCCTACGATTATCAGTGTCGGTGCAAGATTACAATAAACTAAATAAAGTCTAGGATTGTTTTTAAGGTCAAGATTTATCTGGATATCTTTGTGATATAATTGTTAACAAATTAAAAGTGACAAAATTTTGAAATTGTCTCATTTTAGTTATTATTTAATAACGGGAGTTAAACCTAGTAGTTACACAAGTATTTTAATGAGAAAATTTAACGGAGGCAGTGATTTTTACTGTACGAAATAGGAAACAGATGCAATTAAAATTGCATTAAGGGGTCGCACAATTATAGTAACATTAACTAACACGTAATTTGCCTACTAACCCACTTACGTATTTATAGTTCGTATGCTTTTAGACGGATTTTCTAACAACAGTTTTTCAACCTAATATGGTTCTTTCACGAATACGCTAAACAAATACACATCTAAGCAGATTTACAGGCAAAAATAGCAATATGATATCAAGCATAGCATGCTACGTTTATCAGCAGTCAGAAAAATAAAGATTCATTTGGGACTTTGCGTCATACGTGAGGAAGTGTATATTTACATTTCATTTGTTCCTTTTGGACTTAAAATGTGAGGATCGGGCACGCACTATATTGCACTTAAATAACAAATAGCTTATAATTATATATAGCTTATAATCTAGCTTATTGTCGGCCATTTTACTTATTTCTTTTCGAATATTTGAAGCGCTTTAACGTCTATTGACATCAATTACTTACATGCTTGCATGCACAACCAGACATTTACAACATCGTTTGCGCTGGTCACGGATGTAAGTACCTTAGTGTACCGTTTGATTTAAAGACAAAATCTCAAAATGAAGGAAACATGGAATGACCATCCGCGTCGGGCACAAGCATTGCGAGGGCATGCTGGCGTCAGCAACGCGACAGCGATTTTTCCCACCGCGAAAAATATGGAGATACGAGCTATTAGCTGTATTGTTAGGGAACTCTTCGGCTTCAATTTTTTTTCGGACTAAAGCTTTTAAAATCTTCGCTGTGTCTCTGGAAATTATCATTTTTTGTAGCTCCAGAGTGACGTCGAAGTTATGAATAACGTTTACAATTTCTCAAGTCGTAAACGACTTTAAGTCAATAGTTTTATCCGAAAGTGTAAGGTTTATTCCGTTAAACTGGTAATCCGAAAAATATCTCGTATGAGTGACGACAGATTAGCCGTAAGTGAAAGCAAAATTTTGACTTTATTATATTTATTTTTGAAAAAAGTTCGCCTATCGTGGAAATATATTTTTGAAAACAATTTTTTTCTTTTTTCTATTCCATGACTGAACTATCGGACAGATTTCAATGTTGGTTCGCGATGAGACGAATCGGTTAGTAGGTCGGTAAAGATTAGTCAAATTGGGGCGCAAACTAAAGCGCAAAGCAATAAATTTACATTTACCTTCACCAAAATTTCGAATATGATTACTTTTGTCCGTGACGAATTGGACCACGTATTTGGGGAGCCGGAACTGGTCGCGCTGCTCGCCGACCAC
>DWRA01005294.1:0-10014 GCA_018250295.1 Spathilepia clonius
ACCACAGAGGTTTATATCTAATGCTATTCTGAATCAACATCGATTTCACTTAAAAAATATGATTTAAGTTTAAATTTAGATGTCTGTCTAGACAGGAATCAAAGTGTATTCTGCGTAGGAAACCGGTATGTTAACTACTGCGCCACGTGGGTCAAAAATTGTTACAAAAAACAAAGACCAATCAAGCTCCTATTGATTGTAGATGTTTCCTCCTAACGAATTTTGAAAGTGTTACTTTTTCTGATCATAACAGGTAGTTGAAACTTAGACAGAAACAAATTAAATTGTACCACGCAAGTTAATGTTGTAAATTTATTATAAGTACATAAATAAGTCTAGACCAGAACTTCATAGAGCGCTAAGGAGATAATAAATTTAAAGCTGACCGTATATCAGTTTTCGATTTATCGCCTGTCTCGATTTACGCGGGAGACATAAATTTTTGAATCTGAACCACTTGGTGGGTTAAATGGTGGTGATATTGGGCTATGGAAAGACGCCTGAGGTGTATCGAAAACTCGATTTGACATTTGAGAGTAGATTTTTGTCAATAATCCTTTCTCTGCTTAGGTACGTTAGGTACTATTGCTACGGCTATTCTTGGCTTATATGTGTATACATATATAGAAATAGTGCCTTCAAGTAACAGCCTTGTTTTGGTTTTCAGTTTTATTTTAATGATTATATGTTAAGCGTACCAACGTCTTAAATCTAGGTAGAGCTTCTGTCCAACTATAATTTACTGTGATTTACGCTGGGTTCATTTTTTTTAATCTGAACTGTTTGGTTAGTTACAAGGTGTAGTACCTATTGGTAGATTTCTAGAAAACTATGCGTATTTCAATTTAACAGTAACGAATCTAATTACCAATGAATTTACTACTAGTAAGACAGTTCGATACTAACAATCATCAATGTTCTAGAAAATCATTTCTAAAAAAAATGTGGTATTTACTTTACATTTAAATAAAATATAAACATTTAGCTAAGTTATATTTTTGGTTACAATTTAGCAACTTAGTTCAATAATAATCAGTGCTCTGTAATTCTAATTAAAATACCGTGTAATTGAATTCATTATCCAGAACTACCAAGGCCTGAGCTTTGCACGAAATCAATTTATTTTTAACAAATTCGGCGAATCAAAAAATGTTTTCATTTGTGAAGGAAGTATCCAATAATGAGACAAACTGTGTTAACATTACTAACAAAATATTCATTTAATTTTATATTATTAGTGATATATGTGTTAATGTAGATCCGTGCCCAACATTGGGACATAAAAAGGCTTACATCTATCTAGACTAAACCAGATAAAATCCGTTAGATTTGTCAACAGTAACGGCTCCGTCACCATTGTCCACGCACGTGCGTCACGAAATATGGCCTATTATCACACACAACAAAGAAACCTACCGAGGCGCGCGCCGCTGAAAAATATACCACGAAATTCGATACTGAGGCATTAAAATCGCCTCGTCTTTCAACCGAGCACAATACTAACAAATCCTAGGCGCGGGTCGGACGAAATATTTCAAATGCAAATCGTGCTAACGCCATGAATGTAATAGTTTGTCGTGCCTTGCGCACGCGCCGCTACACCGGAAACAAATTATCATACCCATATATAAGCACGTACGAAAATGAAAAACTTTTTGATGTCAACGGTTCTTATAAATTGCGCTAAACTAGAAAACGGAGCGGACGCTGTAATGTTCCGATTTACAGTTTAACCGTCTCCATTTAGTTTGATGAATTGATGATTTTGTAACGTATAAAGACACGCCAATGTGACCTTATTCAAACTGTCAAATATTGTATTAAACGGATATAGGTTTTTTATTCACACATTCTATAATAAAAAATATATGTAAATGCAAATATTAGATAAAATAGATAGCGATTAAGCTGTTTCTTTTTATTGGCGAAACGTTAGCGAAAATACATAATATCGATATTCGGAATTCGGTAACGTATTTCGCAACGTCCGTGAACGAGCGCCGTTAAATTTCGGTAATCGATTTGCTCGACATTGTTTGTTGACATTTGGTTAGGAGTCTTAATATAGAAGTGGTTTCTACTGGACATTCCTGTTCGGATCAAAAGACACTTTTGTGTTCGGAAATAAAATATTACAGATTAATTAATGCCCGTTATTAATAATGGTAAATCTATTCAATTTTCGCCTACCGAAGAGATTTTTGTTCTGATAAGTAAAAAACGGGATTGATTGATTTTTACTCAGTATTAATAATGAGGATAAATAATACTCACTTAAAGAATAAATGATACAAACGCCTATAATAAGAAAATACTGTGAGAAAATGTATTTTAATATGCAAGTCAACATCATATCTAACATAAAAATATTTTCACATTTACAATCTATGTAAACTGTATCGGATAAACATAGAAACGGTATAACAAATTAGGACTAGCTTTCACGTAATAATTTAGAATTACGGCATATCTAGCATTTTAGGTAAAAACAATACTATCCAGGAACTGGTATTAAAGATAGATTTCTAAGTATAACATAATATTTAAAAATTACTGTCCATTTCTTTGTCTGAACATTTGTGCACACTAACAAAAACCGAGTGTCTGCATAATTGGAATCGCACAAAACTTTGCAATACAGTAAGTTCAAAGTGCAGATGCATTTAAAATAAGACCATTCAAAATCAGCAACTTATTATCGCCTATCATATCGCGTTTCGAATCAGAATTCGCATCAATACAAAACAGTTAGTTAGCCGTCCTGTTACATAAACGCTATTATGTTAGCTTTCAGTCCGTCTATCTGAAATCGGCTGAATGTAAATCCCTAAGCTATTGTATGCTGTAATGCATGTATCTAGGCGAAATGCCGACGTCCTCAGGTCGCTGACATGACATTATCATCAAGACACCTTAAGGACTTGTTGTATCGATAACGAAAACTGAAAGCGAGTGGAACCGGCTTGAGCGAGGCAATGACATTTTTTCCATAATAGGTAATTTAGCGAATAGTTTAAAATATGAAAAAATAGACCGGGTTGGGTAGGTATTTGTATAAATAGCAAATAGCCTTTAAAACAAGAAATGGACATTTTTACCGAAGTAGGACTATTTACCCTGAAATATTACTGGAATTTAGCCTAAATTGTCACTATTTGTAAGTTGATCTCAAGAAGGAATCTCATATGTACCTACATATCTTCCTTACAACACTCATAAACTCTTTAGTTCCTGACATAAAAAATAAATGTAGCAGTTCCTACAACAGCAAACAAATAACTTGTCAGAAAATTGCAGTAATACACAATTATAATAGAATCCTATTAGCATCTAGTTTTAACGCGCTCGTGACCAGCTAAGAACTTAAGTAAGTTAATCCCTAGTAGCTACGTACTAACTAACTTAAGTAATATCAGTCATACAGTACTACATACAGTAGGTAATATTGATTATTTAATCTGATATACTTAAGACGTGTATCCTTAATTTTTAATTAACACATAAGTACACATAATTATGCATACACACACTGATAACAAAATAAAATACACAAATTTGTGATAATAGCGATGTTAATTCCAATAAGTGGACGCGTTTAAAATGCAAATTCTTAATTGGCTCTAAGTTCATTAAGCAAGAAACATTTAAATTAAGAGCTGGATTTTATTAATAAATAAATAAGCACCGTAATATTTGTGTAATGTTCCAAATTTGAATTTTGTGGATTGCGTCCAATTACCTACATCAAAATATTTGTTAAGCGATAATATCGTTTATCGTATATCGTTTGCCATTAGCGGTCACCATCCTGTAAAGTGATACATCCGATTTACGAATCGAAACCACAATAATCCTAATACATAGGTATTTATTTAATGATAACACTTAATTTTAGATACGGCACAAATATAGTCATTTAAATTATACGATGTAGATGTAAGTGTATTGAATTATATTTCGTAGAAGTTAAAAACCTCTTTCAAAATACGGGTTTAGAAATGTAACTTCCTTAATATATTGTCCATTTTAAAATACTATAAAACATGTTTGTGGAAAGACAAAGTGATTTGATTTGGTACAATAAATATTTAAGGCTTATTGCAACTTCAAGAAATCTGTTATTTATTTCGATTACTATCGTTAAACTAAATGTCTCATTTATTTTATAACACAATTTATTTTCCAACAATACCTATGCCGTTTGATGTTTTATTTTTAAATAGATTAATTATGTAAATTAAAATAATAGTTATTTACCTATAATATTTTTTATATCTAAGAAATTACGAAATAATAATCTACCTACATATTAACAAGAATAGCAATATGCTAAGGGTACCTATTTTAAAGACTAATTAGATATTTAAAAGTGACGCTCAATATTTGTAACAATTATTATGCATGTTTTTTATTAGTATTACCATAAAACTATAAAACGCAATAACCAACAATAACAAAAAAGGAACTTAACCATAAACCTTTCAAAGTCTATACTACTTTATTCTTGAGTTTCAATTAGTACTACGACACCAATATCCCTTACTATCCCTTGACCAATCCTACATCTGATACAATTGTACGAGTGCGTTATCTTTGTATCACGAGTCCATCTCAACGAGCCGTCACGATTGTGCTTATCTCTCGAGTGGTTGAGTCGCGCGCTTTCCCATACCGATAACGCGGTTCCTCTACCGCCCGGTAGATGGCGTTAGTTGTAGCGAATCTCGGTCTATGGAACTGACGTTGACAATCAAATTGGAACGCGGTAAAATTATAACAGATAATATAATACTGTTGTTTATTTTTTTTTATACGTCCTTTGTAGATACAAAATAATAATACCAAAGTCCATAATCTTAATTTACTTATTTGGTTTTAATGTTTTAGAAAAAAAACTGTAAAATATTTTTTTCTTTTGCTGTCAATACGAATGCTTTTACTAATCTTTAGTATATTATACACCGTAAGTATGTGCCAACATAATTACAATAGGTGTGAAAAACAAAGTTATGATAAACGTAGTTATTTACTTAAGTAAGTATCTACCCATATCCTTAATTTTACTTAGGTACCCATTAGCTGACGTCATAAGCTCGAACAGATAAAGTTCGTATAATAAATAGGTAGCTAGATACTTAATCTTAGAGCAATTAATTACTTGACTAAGAGTTGGGAATTCCGTCAGTATCAAATTAGAAAATTAAAATTCAAACAGTGAGTAGATACAAAAAAACTTTAAATTAAATAAGTACTCCCATAATACTATACTTTATCTTAAATCACTTAAAGAATAATCTGTGCTCTGGGTAGCCCTAAGGACAAATAAGGAAATATAATAAGTAGGTACCTACAACAATAGTTGCATTTAATTCCAGCTCAAAACAATCGTTTGTTATTTTGTTATCTACAGTTTCGCTCTATATTCGTTAGCGGTATGCAAAGTAAATTGATTTCCATACGCCAGTGGCGCCATTGTCGTATTTTCGCGCGTCTTCCGCGCCTACGCACCGGTATCAATTATCGGTTGGTGTCTGAAGCTGTAATAAATTAAACACTGTTTGCGATCGATACCGATCTAAGGTCGTTTTGATTAATGACTCCATCTGTCCCGAATCAAGCGCGATAGGGAAAACGATCAGGCAAGATGGCCGCCCGTCGAGATGGAATGCGCGCGCGCCTATTGTTTTACTTGTTCGATTTTTGAATTGAGTGAAATTTTTAATGCAATATGGAATGTTTTATGTGTTTTTTTTACAAGATAACACACTGGTTGATAGTATTAAGAAAGTATTACATCAGTTAGGGATATATTTCTTTTTTACTTTACAATTTTGTACTTGGCATTAAACTATTTTCCTTTAGTAGATATCTGCTTACTTCGTCACGGTAAAGATTATTTGTTACGTTTTAATTACTATAAAATAAAGGCTATAAGATTACAATCTATTTAACTTTTAAGTCACTGACTCACCTTCTGCTTATTTTCGCTTAACTTACAGCTATCACTAATAACTATGCTTATAATACCGCTCTAATAAATATTTTCTGCTAAGTTGGTGCATACTACTTATTATGTAGATAGTCTCACCTCATTACCGTCAGACCATAAAGCTACCGTTGCTTACAAAATTTTAACGGAAAACCGTAGGTGTATAAACCTTGTTTATTTATGTAAATATCTACTAAATTACATCGATTATCTTATCTAAGTTTTATTAGTACCTAATATGTAACCGGAAATTTAAAAAATATATATCGTTAATTTCTTCGTTTTTATTTAACTATGGCAAAAGATAGAATTGATTAATTTATTTATAATTGAAATTTTAACTAACCCTTGTTTATAATAAGGCAAAAATTGTTTGACTGTTCATACGTCACTGAACAACCGATTTTCAAATTCAAACAAGGAAAGATGAACATTAGGTACTTATAAAATTTCCCTTTAGTACCAATATACTACTAAAGAAAAAATTCTTTAGTTTTTCTCGTTAGTTTAGTCTTTTTACAGATGATGTTACTGTTTAAATTCTAAGTAAGGTTATATACGGATAAAATATACGAAGCTAGTAACATAACTATAAACAGTACAGCGGTCAAAACTCTCTAACCAACAATAGGTACGAATATAGTTTGGTTTTATTTTAAGATCACAATTACTTTGTAATTCTGTAAGCAATTATTGTACTTTTTTTGTCTTATTTAATTCTATACAATAGGTAATAGGCATTTCCTTCTAATTTGGGATTTCCCCCCCTTAAATTCCCTTTACGTTTTGTAAGATTAATTCTAGGCATAATAATTAAAACTGCGAAACGTGATTTTAAACGTAATGTAAAACTATGTTGCAGTTATTTAAAAGTAGCGATAACTATGAGATGTTTTTTTATTGATACGCATTAAGGAATGATCAAGAATTTTTTTAAATTTTGTTCATTAAGGAAATACCTTTTGATAATTTTGCTGCTATTCGAAAAAAAAGACGACTTTGGAAGAATAACAAATGAAACAAATTATAAATATATACACTCAAACTGGTAACTTATTAAAGATTTTGAAATATAAAACAAATTTTTAAAAATATGGTATTGTCAGAGGCGGCCCTGATATTGTTTATAATTTGCAGCTAACCAAAAAACAAAGTGTTATCTACGGTTAAGAACAGAACACATTTCAAATATTTAAATTTGGAATTTGAAACATTGTTCCGATGGTCCATTCAATACCCACTTCAGTATGAATTAACTGGCAAATCTCTATACCTATAAAATATGTAGACATAGGTGTAGCAAGGGCAAACATTATAAGCACAGCAAAACATTTCGCGTCCTATACAAAAGAGGCTGCGTTTTTAAATTTTAAAACATTATAAAATTGTCTTTCATAGTCAAACAGCTTTGTTGCTTGGATTAAGGAATAAAAACTAAATTAACAGATTTCACTATTTAAAAAGTAATCAAGATCCTAAACTTGTGTTTTCAAGATTTTAGGTAACTTGAAGGTTAGTACCTAAAGTAAAATAGATAAAAGTTAATCAACAAGCAATTGGTCAATTTGATAGCGAAAGACCATCAGCATTATTGGGTGACAACGCAGTTTAAAATAATTATCAATTGAAGTTGAAAAAGTAATGTTTCTTTTAATACCTACTTTGTATAGGGTTCTTGACATCGAGGCAGATACGAAGGTTAAATGACAAAGTGTATTAAACAAACAAAGAATTTAAACAAAAACAAAATAATTACAACAAAAAGATTAACAGCAAAACAAGTTTCTAATTATCGATTTTACCTTGTAACTCTTAGCGAGACCAAAGAAATAGAATCGATAAATCTTAATCAAGTTTAATGAAAATTGTAGATAATTCAATTAATTTATTACTATTTTATTCGATTTTAACGCATTTTAATTATGTAAAGACAAGGGTAAAATTAACAGGTGTACATAGTAAGTAGCGAGTACCGCAATATCATGTTCCAAATTTAAATTTGAATCGGAATTTGAAATTTTAGACAGCCTTAGTTGTTCGAAAATATTTGGATTGTCGACACACGGGACTGAATGACAATGAAATCAATTGAATGAACATGTTTAACTTTAATATTAATGATATTTTAAATTCGTTCTCAGTTCCTAAAACTAAAAACGGCAAAAGGACGAAGTCCTTAATAATTTGATCCGAAAATGTAACTATTATAGAAAAATGTGACTTCAATTCACGCAATTCTAATTAAAATTACCAGTTTTTACATGTAAAATTAAATTAAAACATTTTCAAGCTTTTTCATTTGGTTAATACATTTCAACTTAAAGTCCACTGCAGACCGAAATCTCTTAAGACCTCACGTGATATTAATCTTCTTAATCTTTACAATAAGAATTCAGACGAAACATGATTTGCGTTCTACTGATTTTACAATTATCTTCAAGTTGTATTATACCAGTTATAAAGTCTTACTGCATTAACTATGAAATCTGTGTAAAATCTTAAATTTGGCTTAAAATTTTATTTAGCGCGGGCTTGAATGAACACAATCACAATAGCGTAAAATGGGTTATGTCCACTGCCACCAAAATATATTCGTGGAAGTAAAAACTCTACCGTATCTAAAGAGAAAATGGAACATATCTGAGGAATATCCAACATTTGTAATTTCTCAGTTTTCTGCAATATCCTAAACTCACAATACGTAACTCCGCGGACCGCATCAGTCAATCCAGTAGGAACCGGGATAGTATGCACCCAATTAGCGAGATTCTCATTGGAAAAATCAAAAGCATTAACCTGCGAGCATCGCCCGATGAACGGCCTATACTGGCGTCAGCGGCATCACAGTCACAAGCACTTTCAGTATCCGTTTAGAACAACAACACTTCAGTCAACACACTCGGGTCACGGGTAACACTAAACTTGAACTGTGGTGTCTTGTGGTCGTAAGCGACATACACGTTGTACTGTCGACGGTCGCCGGCACACTGCGCGGTCGGGCCGGGGCCCCCCGCTCCGCGGCCCCTCGAGGGGCGGGGCCGAGCGAGGCGAGCCGAGCTTAATTACGCTCGAAGCGAAGCGGGACGGGTATAGCGAGTGGGCGCTAGCTATTAGCACGGAGAGCGGGACGACGCGTCTTAAGTATTTTGTATAAGTAATGAGGGGCGAGGGGGTACGGGAGCGCATCTCCCGCCAATCTTTAATGTTGATTGCGCCGCCGACGCCTCTATTCCCTCATTAACGGGCCCCGCCTAGCGTTAATTGCGCCGTTTAATTGCGAACGCGGCGCAAATGAATGCGTTTTTACCAGCATTCCGCGATTGGCGATTTATTTCGGGACGTCCGCTATGACGCCGCTCGGCTCGGTTTAATTGGCGTAATCCGACATACGGCGGTATGCGACAATTGTTATTTATATACAAACATTGTCTTATCAATATTTGTCTTGTATTTGCTACGCTGTCATACCTATTTCAAAGAATAGATGGTTGCAATATAATTAATTCTAATTGGATACGTAGATACACGGATATCTAATTAGATGTATTTGGCAAGCTAACAAGTGGCAGACACAGGTAACGACCGAACAAAATTTAATGGCTTAAACTTATAACGTGAGGTGCATACGGAATCACTATATTATAAAATTAACATAATAATGTTTTAAAACTGTTGTACCTACTATGAGCTCTCTCTAGAAATATTTTTAGAAGTTATCTCCCTACTCAGCCAACGTAGAACATAGTAGGTACCTAGATATCTAGCGTAGGTTAGCACATAGGTAGGTCCCTAACTACGTGTTTAAATTTTATCACATATACAGGGACCCATGAACATAATTATAGTAAAAACCTAAGCGGAACTCTCTACGTTTGAATTTCAAAATAACGGCTTTTGAAAATTCGTTCTGACGATAACAATAGGTGAAATCTGCTTTTTTGAGACGCATAATACTATTATTACCTATGCCTACCTACCTATAGGCAGAAAAATAGTCAAAAGTAAAAAAACGGCCCATTTACTAC
>DWRA01005295.1:0-10013 GCA_018250295.1 Spathilepia clonius
ATGCACATAACTTTGAAAAATCAGAGGTGCCTGGGATTTGAGCCTGGGACCCCTCGACTGAGAGGCCGTGATTCGACCTCTAGGCTATCACTGCTACCGCGATAATATCAGTCTAAAATCACTAGGCTGTCACTGGTTATCAATTACAAATGATTTGTAACTGGCTGGCTGGTTCGCTGGCCTTTAATTAACAAACATATCACGTTTGTCTTAGTAGTGTTAATATAACTTCGCTCCGAAGTATCAATTGGTAGATATAAGTACACGAGTAAACATCAATGAAGGTCTGAAGTAATAAGCCCTCTGTATTCAGAAGTTGTAGCAACTTCGGCTAGTTACATATTGGGAATTTATTGATACAAACTTCCGAACAAACAATTTGGGTATAGACACGCGTGTTCGACTGTATGTGACACGACATATTTTTAATATGAAACTCCTTTAAAAAAATTATGTATAATAAAAATATATTATTTTTATGGGGGTCTCCCCATACATGGAACTGAAACAAAAAAAAAATATCTTACCTTCACTTGTGGGGTGTCTATAGAAAGGTCTTCAAAAATGACATTGAGGTTTTGAAAACCGTTTTTTCTCTAAATTGATTGTTTGAGAGATAAACCCTTTCAAAGCGGTAAAACGTGTCTTCCCTCTAACTCTTAAACTAAGGGAGTGAAAAATCTGGATAAAACATATGTTGTAGATGTCGAACGAAAATTGGTTCGAACAATATACGGTTATCAGTTTTTGAGATGTAGCACTTTTTCAAAAACCGAATAACATAACTTTGTAATTCATACAATATTATGAAAAACAAACTTATGTTGGTAGTTGGAAAACTATTCAACTTTATTTATTATTTAATGATAATGCTACGGAACCCTCCGCCTGCGAATTCGACTCGCATTTGGAAGGTTTTTAATATTTTGCGTGTCAAACATACAACTTGTCCTAAATAAACCAACAATTTAATATGTCCATGTTCGCTGTAAATAACTAATAATTCGCAAGCTTATACAATACAGGCGCAACATAGTTCAGTTTGCGTGGTTTCCGACAGAATGTTTCAAAGTCTGGGTAGTAGTAGCTTAGTTTCACATTTTCAACAACTTTTAAGCATTGTAACACACTCTGTTTCGAGTTAATTTACGGCTACAATTCCACTTATGACGAGCACCTATTCAATACGTAACTATTGTTTGGTTTCGCTTGTTCGAAATATTAAACCTTTATGAAAACGAATATTAAAACTTTGTCTAAATGTTACACAATGAAATCATTTCTAGCGCTGTTTGAGATTAAATTTGCTTCAGATACAAATTAAAAGGCACTTTACGGTTACCTACTTGATGACTATATTGCTTAAGAACAAAACATTCCTACGGATTTTCAATAACTTAGTCTCGTGCGACTAATAACGTACCAAGACAATTCTACATAACACACATTATACAAGACCTGTTAACAATGAAATTTTCGTTCTTTAAAATCAATTTATGACGGTTCCATATTCGATCAGCGGCGAAGGAGACACCTAAATGTTTCGTTAGAATTTCAGCCATAAAGCTGTACTTTGTATACATGTTTTCATGCATTCCCCTAAAATCCAAGTCAGAAATTGTTGCATAAAAGCTTACTTATTTATTTTTATCGCAAAAATATTTGGCATTCCTACGTCAAAGTCAAACCATGCGAGATACAAACGTTTACAAACCGTGCAAGAAGCTCATGCTATACATACATATATGGCGTTACTGCCGTCTGAGGCGCCTCTCGGTTGAAGCATAAAATGGAAAGATAATGTAAGGGGCGCTATTAACCGTTGCACGTCGGTTATTGCGGCGCCGGTTGCGATGGTTAAATTACACGAGATAGTGATACTTAATTGACGTCCCACCGTACTTATATTTGGCCGCTCTTGTTTGAACTAATCTTATATCCTACCACTAGTTTATGTATCCTTAGTCTGTGTACAATGATGAGAAGAGGTTTAATGATGATAGAGCCTTAATTAACAAATGTGTTTTGTTTCTTACACATTGCCCTACATCAGGTTAACGGATTGCACGTGGATAGTGGGCTGCATAGTCAATAGTCATTTGCAACATCAATCTAACAATCAATGCATAGCCCGCTTTGAAAGAAAGTCCATTTTGCACGTTTCAAAAACTACAAAAAATGATATTCATAATCATCATCGTAACAATATGGCAATGTTGTCATCAATTAATCATTTTTTTCTTACGAAATATTTTAGAGATGATTTTGTAACAAACTCACTTTTGATGTTTTTTTAAATTAAAATGCTGATTAGATGTGTTACAAATAGAAAAAAAAACATCGAGAAGTAAATATAAATGTATAGCAGTTTAAACTTTTTTGGCCGATATATGAAAACAGTAGCCCGAGAACATTGAACAATATCACAAAGCGTAGAAAACAGCCAATAACAAACGATCAGCATGGAGTTGGCACAAAACAATGGCCACTGCAGCGAACGGCGTAGCTCCCGTAGAACAGCTACGCCGTAGCGGGGTACTACTAATGAGGCTCCCGATATTGTGGCGCTCACCCGCCGACCGAGAACGCTCCAGCGACCTCTATAAATTGGTTTCATGCATATTTATTTATTCAAATATTATGTATGAATTGAAATCTCGTCCGCGACTACTGAAATATGGCTCGAAATTGAATCAACGGGGTAAATTAGGTTGACACACGCCGTAATGGTGTTACCAAAATAAAGCCCATATATAAAAAACAAGTTAGGCAACCGCTCTTTGGGTATTATTCGAGTATTCTTCATAAAATTACCTTTACGAACGAAAGAACTCTTACAATTTTTTTTTCATATTTTACTCTCTTGACATTTGGGGAAATTGACATGTAATGAGTAAACTTATGCGTTGAAGTGTGCTCTCATCTTGTTTTGTGACATGTTTGTTTTACATGTCTTAAAAAAGGCATGTTGTTAAAAGTTACCGTAAAACAGATTGCTGATGGGTTTGAAATGCAAAGTTTAACGATCTAATTGTACATGATTCTAAGGCAGTTAAAAAGTTCTAGGAACCTTTTTCAATTGTAGATAACTAGCAAAACTGTATTATTCGCACCTTAAATTTTACTTTTACCTTATTCTCAAAAGTATTTTAAAATACAAGAAAAACGCTGATATATCAAAACAATAAATAACAACAATAAGTGAAGCGAAACTTCAGACACATTTTTACGAATATTGTGTGCCAAAGATAGTATTTATGTGTTGCAAAATGAAATTATTTCAGCATATTTGATTCATTGTCATGAACTAATTGGTCACTTAATGTACTCTCTTTCATGGTGGTCATTAACAGACCACAACTCCATTCGAGTTGTGGGAATATCATCTGTTTCATCTGACTATTGGTATAACTTAACGGGTTATAATAATTACTTGTAAGATTAAGCAAACAAACACATGGAAAAGTTTACAGGGAAATTTGTCCCAATATAATGTTGACCTGCAGAATAATATCAGATCGAAATAAATAATTGCCAAACCATTCGGGATTAAAAAGTAATTTAACATGAAAATAATTAGCAGTCGAAACATTCATTGACGTAGACAATGCTTGACTCAGAGGGCTACTCCAGGAAGAATAACGGGAGGAACAATCGAGTTTTACAAATAACGAAATAAATGAAGCGTACGTCTCAAAGCTGGGAACTAATTAAACTCACGAATCGATATCTACTTATAAATTAAGACGGTTTAACTCTCAAAGGTAATTGGGCGAAAGTTTATCTCAAATATTGGAACTGGTGTGACGTCAGTGACGAGGACGAACGCTTCGGTAAAAGAGTTCGTCTATACAAGATCCGACGCTATGTACACTATAATTTCAATACTTGTATTTTGAAAAACTATCAATATTAAATGACCATACTGTTACTACGTAATTATATAATAACGTACATTTCTACAAGTCATACACGAAACACAATTCACCAATGGTCGCTGACGAAATGCTGTGACAGTCGTCGAAAGTAGGCGACGGTCGCTGACAACAGGAGGTGACAAATGACGATCCTTGTCGACATGAACTACGACGAGAATCACATATTAGCTTCCAAAGCTACAACTAATTAAAAGTTAATTTATCACCACCAAGTACAATTTTCCACAAACCAAAACCTATAACTTAATCAAATAGGATAAGAGTCGTACTTGAGGTCGGATGTTAATTCATCACACCCTCTAAGAATTAAAGGGCGAAATTACCCCTTGCTGCAATCCTGAAAACATTGCTGCTAATCTCTTACTACTAAGGCACAGCGGTGGGGTCACCGCTATTAAACATGCTATTTTTATCAAATTCATACTATTACTTTTATAGCGACTTTCAGTTATAATGTACCTATCAGAGTTACACACGAAAAATAATGTGTTTATTTGACAAATATTTCCTTATATTGATATTCTAAACCAGAATTCACAGCATAAAAAGTTAATATCGGTTCGTCTGTCTCACTCAATCGTCGTGTTTTATTTTGCTTCAGTTATTCATAATCAGTTCCTTTAGCCGCTTTTTCTAAAAAGCGAAACATCATAAACAAACTTTATTACAATCTTCGTACGTCGTTCTTCCTTGGATGGTACTTGTACATCATTTACATTATCTATAATTGTGAATATCTCTGTAATATTTAAGCTATGATGGTACCGCATTTGGAAAAGTAGGTTTTCGTTTACACCACTCTGAGATTAATTAGGAACACAATATTATTTGATAACTTTTTATAAACTCGTAACACGCGACCTATACAAATATTATTCCTTGGAATCTTCCTTGAAATGAGCTGAACCAATCTGTAGGCGCCTTAAGACTGAAGTTTCGACTCGCAAAGTTACCTTATATTCTTCGCTTACTTTATATTATTTAGCTTTGATATATTCGCAATTTAAGTTGTCTGGAACTCGGCGAGGAGGCGCTCGGATTAAATTATATATTTTTTCCGAAAGCAAACGACTTTAGACAGTAAACAGAAAGCGCTGAAGACTGAAACAAAATGGGGTGTATGTCTTATCGTGAAATAAGGCATAACGGGATATGTCTAGGCATTTATTTTGCTTTTTTATTTTTTGCTTTAGCTATTTGTAACTATGGTTTGTAACAAAATAATGTGTATAGAAAAGCGATTGTAAAGTAAATAATTTTAGGAATAATATATTGAAAGAGCGCGTGCGCTTAAATATGATCATCATATTCTTATTTAAGCGTATACATACGTTTTATATCAAATAAGTATACTCGTATATTTAACAATAATAAATAATGTAGATAAAACTATATATTTTTTATTGGCAAATCTTATTCGAATCTGTCAATTATTCATGCATGTAGGTGATGAAAATATTTATATTCAACATTATTTTAAGAGACGGAGCGCCTTGATGTTTGTCGTATTTTACTACAGAGTGTTAGCATTAAGTCCAATGAAGGTAATGTAGGTCAAATAATTATTATTGTAAAAGAAAAAATAAATCGAGTTGTAATAAACAGAAACAGATTTGTATTTGTGACTTAGACTTGAACATATTATTTTATTTCTATGTACATATGTACATATATTAATAAACACTTTATAAAAAATCATCCATACCCATAATATTAACCGTGTTGATAACCATAAATACAAATTTATTAAGCATGTATATTAAATAGGCACTGATTTTTATAAAATTGTACAGACTATATTAAATTTAGTAACACCAACCTCAAGGAAGTATTCTAACGTTTGTTAATATTATAAATTGCTTCTAATATGGACATTTGTTAAAAAAGCAAGCATTTCCTTAATGCTATGATTAAAAATAACCAATACATTAAATAATTCACCTTTTTTAAACATAGCATAATGAAAATGGGACAAATAGTCATATTGGTTCACAATGGCGCCGGCAAAGGACTTTTTATGTGCAGCGACTTGAAACCTTTTAGTTAAATGAAGCTACATGATTAATATCTTAAAACAACAAATAAATTTTCACCTCATCAAACAAACGTTCAAATTAAAAAAAAACGTTAGTCAAGTTACGTAATATAACAATACAAACCTTTATTCCGATGTGAATGGGGAAGTCTGATGCTAGAGCCGGTTGAGGGTGAAGAGCCGGCAGGAGCGGCAGGGGTAGAGGACAGGACATCATAGCTGCTCCAACCTGCGAACAAATGAAACATTTTTCTCATGAATGTCAAATAAAGATTCTTTTTTATTTTTAACTACACAAAAATATATTTGTAAATTGCTAGTATATTATTAATTTTGTACATTTTATTTCTAAAACATATCAGGTATTCGATATGCTCATTTACACCGGTGTTTTTCCATAAACGTATCTCTTTCTATTTTGTGAAAAGACTACGTACATTCATTCGGTTATTGGAAAACGAACCACGGAAACATAAAAACTAAAATGTATAGAAAAAACCCGAAAAATAAAGATATAAACCATCGACAGTCGGAAAAGTAAAACATGGCCGGTAACATAATACGCGGTGAAAATGAAAAATAAAAATCTTCCAATCCGCATAGAAGTACAAACTAACTGGATCGCAAACATAACATCGTAATCTGGATGTTCGGGGCTGGTTTTTCTTCTTCATTTGCAATTTCTGTGTGAATAGAAGTTTTCGTTGGTATGTTCTCGTGTATTAGAATTTTTGTTATAGATGTAGGAAAACGACATGAATGTACTTGATGTTCACTGGCATTTAACACTCACGGACAATTTTAAATAGCTTCAAACAGAACTGTGCTTCATAGTTATCGTGGAGGACAACATTGAAACGTTTCTATAAATCACGTTTTTTATATCGCAATAAATAGCTACCTCCCCGGTCTAGCTATACTGGTTCTATCACCTTTCAAGCTGCTTTATTGGACATAAAAAAATCTCTTAATTTCTTAAATTAATTGTACTTTTTATCACTTATGTACTGATTAGTCTTGTGGTGTTTAGGTACACTACGATATACTTTGAAATTGTATCAACTGCAACATAAAAAAACATATTTGGCTGCAGTCGTTACAACTTCGAATCAAATAACTGTAAATGAGACAGGAATCCCACTTGACTTTTTAATATATGTTTTGTTTCCTTAAGATTAAGTTGAAATGTGAGTTTTCATGCTTTTAAAACCATAACAAACCAAACATAGCTACCACAAGGAAATAATAAATGTAGCGTTGTATACTCAAGTAGCCACTTTGATATAAAGCCAATTGTTTCTCCTAACCGGCATAAATACGTCACGGTTACCGGGCAACGCCGCGTGACTCAGCCGGTACAGCATCGCGCCCATATATTATTCATAACGTTTTCAGCGAAGCGGCCCACACGGAATATTAGAGAGTCGACCCGCCCGGTTCATCCGGCCTTTTCAAATTCATCGCTAACTAAATTGTTTTCGACGTTTCAATGCCACGTAATATAGGTACATATTTTTTTTTGCTTATTAGACACTTATAGTTATAAGAATTAAAACCGATTGTCAGCACGAGCCGGTTTAATTTAAAACTAAGTAAAATATTGGGACTAGTTAACGGAGCAAAGAGATATTTCTTATCTAGTAATAATAAAAAGTGCCCACTGCCTTCATATTCCAGAAATATCACCACTAGAAAAACAATGTCGGTATTTTAACAGCTTGTTCAGGATATTTATTGTGTGTGTGGAACTAAACTGACAACAAACATCAGGCATTAGGATCGATAGGCATCTGTGACAGTAGTCCAGCTAGATTATCGTCTTATTCAGATTTTTTCACAACTTTCCCTAAACTGCATTAATCACGTAAAACAAAAGCTATTATTAGATTACCCATATATGATTTTAGGTTAATATTATCGCGTTATTGATACACCGCGTAACTCTGAGTTCCGCCGTGACCACGATCCATGCAACTGGGTCGAAATATCGGTAACTAAGTCATCAAAACTTCGTATCGGGAGTACCCGTTACATACCAAAATAGATTGACCATATGTTATAAAAACAAACAAAAATATCCTTGTTAATAAAGTAAAGCTTTGCCACTTGTAGAAGCAGTTGCTAGTCGGCTTGCTTTTAAACTTTTCGTCTTAAACTAGTGAAGTACTTGCTACTCTTAGTCTTATACTCAACAACTTAGAGATACAAACCGCTCTTTTACATTGTAGTTGCAAAACAAATATGAAAATATAATATATTTATAGAGTTTTGGTACACACACACACTACACAAACCGGTATAAATTGTGGTCAAAATTCTACTAATTGTTGTCGACACAATACAACCGATAGGATAGTTATGTGTTGATAATAATTAACGTGTTTGATATGATTAAGGAGAAATAGAGACATAGATTCTTCAAATTAACATAGAACAATAAAATACTGCTACTACAATACAATAAGAGCATTATTACTTTTAAATAAATTTTATTTCCATAAACGTTCAAAATACCAGAAGAAACTTTTGCGTTTAATTATAATGTAATTGAAAAAAGGGGCGCTAAACATTTTAATTCGCAGGTAATTATGGGTATCATAACGATATAAATAATATTTCTCCTAAATCAGAAAGGATACGAAGTTTTAATCGAAACGTCGACGGGTTCCGTCGTTCACACGCTCCCAAAGGGTCTTCCTGGCGAAATAATTTAATTAAAGTATACACATACGAGTGTACTAATTGAATGATACAAAACAAATTGAGAGTGTTGATGTAACTAATTCAATATTGCTTTAGTTGTTTGTTCGGAAACTTTTAAGTGGTATTAAACACACTCGATAAATATTATTACGCTTATATTTAAACTGCGTTGATCGTATTAGAGAAAGGTTGTCTTTTGATTAAGTTTTCCACGTAGAGCGTCCCGTCCGTGATACCACTCGCTATGTTTAAAGTTCCGCAGCAAATTCACACATTTAACTGTCAGTTTTTTACAAATTTCAGAGTGTCTACTGAATAATAATATTACATTTAAATTGATTCCGATCAATGAAACAACATGCAGGTAGAGACTACCATAGCGTCTTATTAAATTTTAATTTCTTCTGTTCAATAACAAAGTTTGTTTTCACATCTATTTGCCATGTTATTATTCTTGTCTGGAGCATAAAGTAATTATTCATTATAGGTACTACACTGAGTACATAATGTGTAATGGAGCACTTTAGTAATAACATAAAAGAACGTGAATAGCAAATTCTAAAGTGTATTCTAGGTTAAAAGTTCTATTGTACATGTACTCGTAGGTAAAATAGACTAAGAAAATTTACAGAAATATTTAATGAAATATCTTACAAGGTTTCATGATATTATCCACATTATACAACCTAAACTTGTTCTTGTTGAATTATATATACTGCTTATATTTTCCATTTTTATAAAGAAACTGAGATGCTATAGAGGTGATAAAATTAATTGTTTCTTGCGCAATTATAATGGCAAACTCTAAATCTGTATATTTTTTCGAAGGTTCAGTAATTTGTCTTAAACAAATGACTACATTTGTTCAAAATTGGCTGTGAAGGTGACAAATATTTTAAGCCACTTTTTGTCTCGATACCTATGGTGATTATAAAGATTTGAATACACGAAACACCAAAAACAATTTTACCCCGTAAAGCTGTAAAAGCGTATAGGAACAAAAGTAACATAACTGTCCATTAAAAAATATAACAAAGAGCCAATGTGAAAAATGTTTCGATCATAGCAATTTCCATTCCGTTAAAAGAATTTTTAACCCCCAGTGAAATGTGTAGATTGAAACTGAACAAATTTATTAATACAAGGAAATAATCCGTGGCTGCCTTTAACATTTTTAAAAGTACTGCCTTTTTTTGGTATTAATAATTATTATTTAAAAGGTGGTAGAATACTTTGTAGTTCGACTCCGGCGGCACCACCGCCATACTTTTTTTTGCCTAATAACAGCAGTGTTAAGCGCTGCTGTGTTCTGGTTTGAAGGATGTGGTAAGGGAGAT
>DWRA01005296.1:0-10013 GCA_018250295.1 Spathilepia clonius
CCCTACGAACCAGAAGACAGCAGCGCTTAACACTGCTGTTATTAGGCAAAAATAACTGTGGCGGTGGTGCCGCCAGAGTCGAACTACAAAGGGTTATACCACCTTTAACTACTTTACTTCTACTTTTAGCTGTCATTATTTTTTATTTACTACATATATTGCATTAGCTTTTTCTGCTTGCATGCAGTTTTCACCTATAAATGTATATGCACTCACTCTTTCCATATTTTTCATTATAACTTGTGTTTTTATTTGGTTGAGTTTTGATGGTAAATATGTTGGTGAACAATAAATGAATAAAGAGATAAATAAATAAATCAATAAAAAAATATTTAATTAAGAATAAAGTATGTGCGCACCCTAAAGGCATTTTAAAGTTAAATGCGTTCCGCGTTGACGCGTCCTCGCGAATCCTAAATTTTAAATTCGCTATCGTAAAAATATTCGTATCTACTGTGTCCCGAAAAACTTGTGTAGGTACCTACTCTGACTAACCGTAATTTAAATTGTAGGTTAATGAGATACTTAATGACTTATTATTTTGGCAAATTTATTCTTGTAGAATAATGAAACCGCGTTTCTTTTGTTTTCTCTACTATTTGCCCGTTATTTATAAGTAAATCTTAATTTTTACCTGCCAAAGATTCTACTAAATTCTGCTTAAGTACTTATACTAAAACCTTGTAAAACATTCTTTTAAAATGATGAAAAACGTACAGAAATGCCTTTTTGAAGTCGGTTAAAAATGACCACAATTATTTTAACAACCACCCAAAGGAAAGTGCTTATCAATTCGTCTTTTATATCATTTCTTTTAAATATACCCTAGAACTCTTGCCTCGTACTGATTCTATCGATTCGTTATGGTGTAGAGATGTGCGTGTGGTCTTCCGAGCGATTGCCCGCTATTATTAGCGATCGGGGACCGTGGGAGGTGGACCCCCGTGATTGTCAAGCAACAATGCAAGTCAGCTGTTTAACACTTGTTCGGTGAAATGCAACTACTTAGATACTGAGAGTTAATTATATAAGTAACTTCAAGTTTGGTTATGGTACCCACAAATGGTGTAAATTATACTGTACTATAGAGGTAACATTGCAGTGATAGCCTAGTGGTTGAGTCACGGCCTCTCAGTCGAGGGGTCCGAGGTTCAAACCCCAGGCACCCCACGCACCTCTGGTTTTTAGAAGTTATGTGCGTATTACAAATTAATTATCACTTGCTATAACGGCGAAAGTAAACATAGTGAGGGAAACTTGCACACTTGAGAGATCTTTGAAAAAAAAATGAAAAGTTCTCAAAAAGTGCGTGAAGATTACGAATTCGCACTCAGCCAGCGCGGTGGGCTATGGCCTAACCCCTCTCAGACTGAGAGGAGACACGTGCCCAGCAGTGGGACAGTAATGGGTTGATGATGATGATGATAAAGGTAACATCGTAACCGTAAAGGAAAATGTCGTGCGGAAACCTACGGACATGAGGATGCTCAAAAAAATTGGAGTGTGACGTCTACCAATTGCTATCTACCTTTCCAGCGCGGTGGACTATAACTTGAACCTTTCTCTGAGAGGCGACCCGTGCCCACAAGTGGGACAATAATGGATTGACAACGACGAATTTACTACAAAACTACTTATTTTGAAATATATCGCTTCAATATACTTATAAAGCAAGAAAACACTTACTACAAGCAAGCAAGAATACACTTAAAGCAAGAAAAGAAGATAAAAATTCAAAATTGGCGACGAAGGCTGTGTCATACGTTTCTTTCAATATAATTTCAAAACAGCTTGCTTTTCTATTCACAAAGAAAATAAGGGTTGTAATTAATAAATTACGATTTGGTTATACTAAATATAAACTAAATACTGAAATGTGGTTAAGCGTTCTTCTTGCTACATGTAAATTAAGCTGACACTAAATTAGTAACATATTAACAAGACAGATTTGTTGGAATATACATTTTAAGAATTAATTTTGTATATTTAAGACCAGAAGTAGACTTTTTATATTCATTTTTTGTCGACGACACGTGTAACGGAGTCGTCACCATATCAGTCTGCACTCTGACGGTTCCGGATTCAATCCCCGGCCAGACAGACATCTACAGATGATTTTTTATTCTGTTCTGGGTCTGAGTGCTTGGCAATCGTCTTTGTGTGTCCATGGCACCCACGACACAGGGAATCCTAGTGCGAGGCGATGAGTGTAAAACGCGTATTTTATTGCTCAAATGACTCGTAAATTTTAATTACAAGCTGCTGATTTAAATCAGCAATATTTTAAAGCATCTAATGTCCTGAGTGTCGCGTTTCGATGGAACGGGAACATTACGGATTCAGTACCCTCGTGAAAGATTTGGCGCGGCGGGTCAAGAGACGAATAATATACTATTACGTGGCTGTCGACCCCGCCACGGGTTTACATCTCATCTTGATGACTCGCTTATGACAGTGTTAGTTTCATGTAAAACGTCAGGATTCGATTTACAAACGGCTAAGCTTAAACTCTGATAAGTGGTAATCGACTTGATGGCTGTTTGTTTGTCAGAAAGAAAGTTTAAACATGTCGTTGAAGAAACGCTTCCAAGCGTAAAAAAAGCGGTTATTTGACAGATAAAACTGTGTTCTGTAGCAGCTCTACATGTTTTATTGAGTTTGTCATTTTATGTGAAACTTTTTTTTGACCTCTGAATTACTGTCGCCCCTTCTTCATAAAGAAATACCTTGTGAAGTAGTTGTAGATTAATGAAGTTCAACAAATCTGTAAAGGATCTACTTTAAATATAATAATCTTGATTTTAATTTCTTTTTGTTTGTTCTTACGGCATCCACTTAAATTTTAAAGACCACATTGATGATGCCATAACTTGATGTAGTTCCACTGCAGCGATAGTTCAAACCCAAGCTACTATATACTGTAAGGCAGACTTACTCGAAGAGACTTTCCAATTAGTTACAATAATGAACATTGGACTAAAAATAAACTAGGTATCACGTACTTTAAAAGAACATTGATTTTCCCAGTAAAAATGCTGACGACATCAGTAGGTGTCGTAACTGGAAATTTCCAATTCGACGTAGGCGGTCCACTCAATTAATTTATTAACGTGTAAACTTTATGATTCGGTGAATTCAGTGGGAAAATATGAGAAATGTGAATGGGCTTTTAATTACGGGCCGCGTGGGAGTTTGACCGTGAACTTGATAAACATGGCTGCCAAAGAACAGCTGATCGTTTAACGAGGGGAGAAGGCGCAGACGATATTGATGAATTAATTAATAATCTTACGTGAATGAAGGACTTTCGCGTAAATGAAAATGAGTAATAATAATTTGATGATGTCATACAAAAATATGAGTATTTTAATAAAAATAATATTGTGAGGTGATATTGGTAGGTATTACGTTCTGACTTGACGAAAAATATTGATATGTAGTAAGATCTAAATTTAGCAATAAATCTGACTAACATTCTTAAAACATAGAACGTAGTCTTGGATTTTATGGAATTTAAGACATGTTACATAGTGGAGAAGTAGATGTAACTGAAAAATAAGTTAAGGTATTATCAGATCTTTAAAATTATCTTTATCGTTGATCATATGTTTTTAAATTAGGTATAATATATGTGAAAACAAAGTTATTTTTGACAGATTATAATCATACTTTGTGTTTCTTTTTACGTCTAATATAGTCGTTGAACGTTTACACTATCTGTCACCATTTTGCACCACGTGATCACTAAATGACTTTGAACTTTCTACCGCCCAAACATAATTTGCATTGCAATATTCCGAATTTGTGTCAAAAGCTGTGTCTGGTAGTATACGTAGTAATCAATCTTGGAGGAACCAGTTCGACTGGTTTGTTGGTCTGCCTGGTCATTCGGATCCGCCCCTCTTCCGGGTCACAGACATGAGTGAAGCCAGATTTTGTCTGATCTCTACTAGAGTTGTTTTGGAAGATGAAAGTTATAGGTAAAAGTTATATGTAGGCTATACACATGTGAGAAATTAATTCCTAGAACTGGTTAGTGAAATGCTAATAAAATGCTTATATCGTAGTATTTGTCGTGGAATTCTGAGAATCGCCGTGGTTTACGAAGCGAGTAAAGGATTATTCTTTCCGTGATATGTATTGAGTTTACTCTGAATATTGTAATGAACTTTAGTGAGTGTTTGCTAAAAGTAATATATTAGCAAAAATGTTGAAGCCCTTTATATTTATTGGTTAATAGTGCTTCGCAATTTCGTTAAATGTTAAACTTTTTTGTAATGATTACAAGGTCTTTGAAAGGTAGTGGAACCAATTTGTTTCACTCGGGAAGGCACCACCGTCACGCCTATTTTTAGAGACAATCAGTTCTTGCGTTTCAAGAGTGATCGGCGGAGGCAGAATCGTTGTTCCATATGAAGTTGGTTACAAATGCCCATGGTCAACAGTGACCACATATCATCAAATAGGCTGCATGCCCGTTTGCTACTTTAATCTTATAAAAAAAGTACAATTTTTATAGTTTTAGTTGGATATATATTGACTGTAACAAATTACGTCCTTACTAATATATTCGATGTACAATATACGTTATTTGACTGACAATATAAAGCATATTTACTCAAAACCATAAAAAATAAAGAACCAGAATTTGTACAAGGAAGCTATTAAACTTAAAGAAGATATAAAACATAGATAACGTAGATCATTAAACAGATAATGTCAATAGAATATTAATCTTAATATCCTACAAGGTGACGGTGAGTGACTGATATATTGAAAATGTAAATATTTATGTTATGAACAAATAACTTTAGAACAATTCATATTTTTAGATATGTCCACAAAATTAATAATGTCACTATACTCGACAATGATAAAACCTGGGATCAAATTATGACCATAGACTTTAAAAATAATTATCAAACTGCTGGACATAGAAAAAATAGCATTCTAGAAGAAAAAAATATATTTAAAGGTGATAGAACTCGTCGTGGTTAGACTCCACATCCTACGCCGTTCCTATTTCTACCTAATAAAAGCAGTGTTGAGCGCTGTTGTGTTTTAGTTTGAAGAGTATGTTAAGAGGACATATATATCCGATGTTCTCCAACTTAGTCCTGAGCATCATATCTGTGTTTGACTTCAATAAGACCTCTAATCTTATCTGTGGTTGATTACAAATGTCTGATGTCTGTGGCAGCAGTAACCATCAGGTGGACTGCATGCTCATTTATCACTTGAATACTATCAAAAAAAAAACATGCAATAAAGTTTTTATGCGACGAAACCAAAATAAACAAGAGGCTGGATTATCTCAGTAGCTTTACGAGAGAACTCGTTTTATAGAGTTCAACAGAATGTTACACATCGTGTGTCGTCGAACGACCGAGAAGGTCACTGTCGTCGAATAAATAACACCGATCACAAATTATAACAGCCATTAGTAAGTGTTTCATGGGTTTCCTTCGTTTGTCGTCCACATTTACAAGGCTTTGTATGACAAATTCTTGTTTGTTTTTTATGTGACGTGTTCTTGCGATGGTTTTGATTTCTTTATTGCTGATATTTTGATTCAGTTGCATGATCGTGGCGGGAACCGTAGACGAGCAGTGGTCAGATTAATCTATCAACATTACGTCTAGTTCGTTTTCTTTGTTAAATTCAATAACCTCCCATACAATACTAGCTGTATCTTAACGCACCAAACTTTGCAAAGTTTGCACTACTTTCAGCTATATTGTAGTGGGTATATGCAATTAGTTCAAAATATCGGCAATACAGAAATCAAAACTCCTTTAGTAAGTACCCGTTACATAACAAAATATTTAAATTCCATATTAAGTCTAAAAAAATTTTTGTGTATACACTTTTACTCTCATATTCTTCATTTGAGCTATAGATTGATTTTGATTTGAAAATGGAACACTTTTTTTTCATTTATATTGATTCTTTGCGACAACCTCTTCAAACAAGAAGACAGCAGCGCTTAACACTGCTGTTATTAGGTAGAAATAGGAAAGGCGATGCTCCCTAAGTTAAGCCACAAAGAGTTCTACCACGTTCAATTAAGTTGGTATTCAAATTGGATAAGGAATGTTCCGCTACAGATTATCCAGTAATGAATGCTTAGGAATTCCTTTTAGAGACCACTTTAAATTTCGCAATATTTTCCCAACGGATGAACCTGAGTTGCCAAGTTCAGATTCCGCCTCGCTAATCCTTCATCACGGCCGATTAGGGTCAAATTGAGTGGATAAAAGTTAACGGTAATCGGCTTACACGTTTTAACTGTTATCGTGTATACAATAAGAGATACAACAACTTTAAAGACTGCCTGAGTAATGATACATGCCAAAATGTAACTATGTTGTGATTAGTGACATTAAAATTTTTTTTATGTTATTTCGTTGACTCAATTTGGTCCTTCAAGCCGCAAAAATATTTTTTTTGTTGGATGGAAGTAATAAACGAGCGTGTCTCATCAGATGGTAAGTAGCCACTGCTGCCCATTGACACCTGTAATCGACCCCAGATTAAATCAGAATCCTAACTGATATCGGTCATAGACGCGTTGTTAACCCAGATGAATTAGTTGGAAGCTTAGGATAAGTATGTCTCGTTTACCACACCCTTCAAACCAGAATACACTAGCGTTTAATTCCGTTATTATTAGATAGAAACAGGTAAGGCTGTGGTGCCTTAAGTCGAATCACCAACATACTACCACCTTCAAGACGATTCTAAACGGTTCCGAAATTACATTTGTTTTTAAGGTGACACACAAGAATGTCATTGTTATTTATTTAAAATAATGTCAAACATACGTATTTCTGGCTTATTTACAAACTTTTTACCGAAAGCCGGTTCACTGAGTTTCATTTAAGGTCACAGTACATTCGTGTACGAGCGGTTTTGAAGGTAGTAAAACCCTTTATGGTTCGACTCCGGCAACATCACCGCCACTTTTATTTCGGTAACAGCAAGAGTAGGGCTTGCTTTCATCTGGTTTAAAGGGTGTGGTTAGAATTTTTGTTTTGTATGTGGTGAATTAGAAATGTACATGTGCGGCAGTTGCCACTTACTATCAGATAGACTGCATGCTTGTTTGCTAAACCAACATATACAAAATGAACTGCAGGAGACCACACTGTTACTAAATAAATATTAAAATAGATTAACTTGAGTGTATTATTCCTGAATTTTCATTGTAATGGAATTTAAACTGCGAATTTATAACGCTCGTCATTCCAAGACGCAATGTTGGATGCCGACAAGCCTCTGGGTTTACGGCTGTCGTTCATTTCGCCGTATTGTCGGGAACGGAGCGAATTCTGTACAGGGATTACACGTCCCCTGTTATTAACATGAGCTGTTGTAAAGTTTGTACAAATCTTTTGTAGATGTCTACTTTCGTTCATTGTAATCATTTGTAAGAGATGCGGTGATGGTATGTTACTTTTATAGTTTTGACATATAGACAAATTAAAGCTTGTAGCCAGATAGATCGTCTGAAATACCTTCAAAGTTTCACCTACGTTTTATCTAAAGTTAAAGGGCTTAGAAATTATAATTGCTGGAATCTTTTTCTATCTAATAATAACAGTGTTAAGCGCTGCTGTCTTTTCTTTTGAAGGGTGTGGAAGGGAGCCGTATTTATTCGAGTGTTTCTAACTTAGTCCTCAAGGGTAGTAACGCATCTTTGGCTCATCTCACTTAGGATTCTAATCTTATCTGGGGTTCATTACAGATGTCCGTGGGCAGTAGTTACTACTTACCATCGTTGGACCGCATGCCCGTTTACTACTACCACGATATAAAAATATATATCAGCTCTGGCAGATATTTATAAATTGTTTATACAATCAAAAGGCGACTACAATTATTATAACAATAAGAGCCTAATCTTTATTTACTGTAAGTATTTCGAGCTGGATCAAACGGATTCCTATTGTACTATTAGACTATTCGACTATTTACAAATATAGAACATAATTTATCTTAACTACCAATCGGGATTGTCAGTTTTTACGAGCATTCATTCATATCGTTGTATTACTGAGAGCGGGACAAATTATGTTCAGGGATTAGTCGAGCTCTTTCAATATCAGCTGTTCTGTAATGTGTATTGTTGTCAAGTATTTCTAGACCTCTATATTTGTTTGTTCAGCCTTTATTGATGTCCTCATTCATCGTTACGGTTATGCTTGTCTATTAATTATTGTTTGTGGCATGTCTGCGTCTTTGTCTCAAAATAGCGCGGGGATGACTGTAGTGAATATATCTGAATATTCTTGATATGAAATTTCCTGGGTAACTCATACAGTATAAGATCGGCTTAGGTTACGAATTACAAGTAAAGGTGACAACTAACGGAGCTGTTTTCTTTAATCGCCGCCACGAATGCGGAACAGCTGTTTCGGATCAAATCTAACCAACCACAGTTCTAATTGATTAAGTAGCAATAGCCTTAAGGCGGAATGAGATCGATATATGGAGATCACCGAGGAGAAACAGTGGACAATCGCGATGCAACGAAAAAACATTGCACCGTGTAAACAATAACTGTCATTTAGGAACATCTTCATATCTCTAAATGTATTCTGGGACCGCATCCGCATGCGGAGGCGGAAAAAAACGCGCCGTGTGTACTAAGCCTAACTCAGTGAATACTAATCCCTTTCTTCACAGCTAATGGATGGAAGAATAAATAAGAGGGCAATGACCGAAACGTAACCTTAAATAAATGCTTATGAATCCTTTTGCGCATTTGCCTCAAGAAAAATAACTTTAAGGGTCAAGGTCAGATTGTATTGTTTAAAATGTATGCAAATATTTACAAAACTTATAAAAATATTAACATAAATGCATTGTCACATTATAGTATTTTATTTTTCAATCGCGTTCATAATTAATGAAACGTGACCTGTAAATTTTTTGACCTCAACTATTTTATAAAATGAGACGCGTAGTAGGTGTCCTGGATTTAAATTTTTCTTGCGCGCAACCCTCTAATTTTACTACCAATATTGTCATATTAGTATTGTCATATATACCACTAATATGCTACATATAACAGCCAGTGTAATTCGACAAGGGTAGTACCACCGTCACACTCATTTTTAGAATGAAGCACTTCTTGCGTATAAGTCGAAAGGAGACGCCTGCTCACATCTGGGGCGACTACCTTAGCTCTCAGCAGTAGCAACACATCTGTGATTGCCTTCAACTAGAACCTGGACTTGGTCACAGCACATAATCAGCAATGACCTCTTACCAGCAGGTAGCCGGCGATGCATTGGCGAGTTCTCTGATGTTGCAAATGTCCATAGGCGACGGTGACTACTTTCCATCAGTTGACACGTCAGCCTGATCATTAGGTTAGATTATAAAAAAAGGTACATTGCGAGCATGTTTTCTACTCCAATCTTTAGAAATCATTCCATTTATCAAATGATACCTCCTCTATAATTACACTTCTTCTATAATTATGATTAATAATTATAAATAATTGCAAATATATTTTGAAAGTCATAAGTTTTTGTAAACCCGTATGAAATCATACGGTACAGATACAAGCACTTCTATAATAATTGTAATTAATAATTACAAGTAATTGCAAATATATTTACAACGTCAAATGTTTTTAAAAACGTGTGAAATCATTCGGTACAGATACAAACACTTTTTTATAATTACAATTAATAATTATAATTATAAATTTGTATATATTAATTGTAATTGCAAATATGTTTACAACGTCAAATGGTTGTATGCACGCGTGTGAAATCATTCGGTACGGATACAAGCACTTTTTTTTTATAATTACAATTAATATTTATAATTATTAATTTGTATGTATTAGTTGTAATTGCGAATATGTTTACAACGTCAAATGTTTTTGTGCACGCGTGTGAAATCATGCGGTACAGATACAAGCACTTTTTTATAATTACAATTAATAATTATAATTATAAATTTGTATATATTAATTGTAATTGCAAATATGTTTACAA